>CAUYRT010015105.1:0-17126 GCA_963574885.1 Lepilemur ruficaudatus | reverse complement strand
CCTCCACCGGAGGGAAGATGCGGCTTTCATTCCTCATCTGTAAACATGGAACTCTAATAGCAACCCCCTGTCAGGTACCAGCTCTATTTATAAGTGTTTATGTTTGTTTTCCACTAATGATATCTTTTCTATTACCGGTACTTGGACCCTCATATCATCTTCTATGATAGTAATTTGCTTCCTGTTTTGCCTTGAAAGCCTATCTGCATTCTACAGATGTTTAATATAAGTCTCTAGCAGGGAATGGATGAAGAAATTTTCATTTCGGACCACCATGGAATGACACGGATAAAATAACCTCTATGCCTTAAACAATTAGATAGCTAGAACAGATATGTGAAAAATGGTTTTCAGACATTGGACAGCAGAAAAACAAACCAGATGATGACCCCTATGAGTGGCCAAGACCACCACCTGAAAATGTCTCCAGCATTTCAAAGTAGAGAAAGGGAGAATCCAATGGTCTCACTTAGTTGCAAAGACACAGTTCAGAGTTTGGAGAGGCTAAGGCAGCTAAAAATTATAGTACAAGTCACTAATCATCAGGGAAATGCAAATCAAAACCACATTGAGATATCATCTAACCCCAATGAGAATGGCTTTATCGAAAATTCCCGAAACAACAGATGCTAGCGTGGATGCAGAGAGAAAGGAACACTGATACGCTGCTGGTGGGACAGCAAACTGGTACAAGCTCTATGGAAATAGTACGGGGAGTCCTCAAAGAACTAAAAGTACATCTGCCATTTGATCTAGCAATTCCACTACTGGGTATTTTTCCAAAGGAAAAAAGTGATCTATCGGAAGGACACTTGAACTCGAATGTTTATTGCAGCACAATTCACAATCGCAAAGATACGAAATCAACACAAGCGTCCATCAATTCATGAGTGGACTAATAAAATGTGGTATATGCACACCATGGAATTCTACTCAGACATGAAAAATGAATTAATTCCTTTTGTAAGTCTGGATGGAATTGGAGACTATTCACCTTAGTGAAATATCACAAGAATGGAAAAACAAACACCACATATACTGTTAAATTAGAAGTAACCCAAAAGGACTCATGAGGGCAGATGAAAATAAAACTCAATGGAATCAAGCCCATGGGAGGGCGGAGGAGGGGATGGATGAAATCATACCTAATAGATACAATGTACACTATCTGAGTGATGGGCACATTTGTAACTTTGTCTCAAGCAGTGCAAAAGCAATCCATGTAACCAAAACATTTGTACCCCTGTGATATTCTGAAAATTAAAAAGAAATTGTGGTACAAATTACTGAAGAGAAGGGAACTACATCAAGATGAAGTTCTAGAGATGTGCTGATACATCATTTAAAGTCCTTGGCTGAGTACAAATGCTAGCATGCTTGAGAGAAGAATGCCCAACGCCAGGGGAAGAAACGCCAAAAAAGGTAACCCCAATTTTCTAAGGTCATAAAGGGCTGTGAATAATTTGTGTTCCTGGTAAGCAAAGTGGAAATACTCAGGTGTCTATTATACATGGCATCAGGTAGAATCCACAGAAGGGTATGGTTTTGGTAGAGGAGCTAAATTAGCTTTAGAATGATCTCTGGATCTACCCAACGAAGCAAGGCTTCAAAGGATCCAAAACATTTCAGGTACCTTAACTGCATACTAGAACAAGATACAACTCCCGAAAGGGAATATAACAATTTCTAGCAACCAAAAAAGTAATATTCAAAATATCTGTCATCAATTCAAAATGGCAAGTCATACAAGAAGCAGGGAAAGACAACCTGTACCCGGGAGAAAAATCAATTGTTGGAAACAAATGTAGAAATAACATAAATGATGCAATTAACAGACAGACACATTAAAACAGCTATTATCATTATTTCCCATATGCTCAGGAGGCAGAGGAAAGCATGAATGTGATAAAAAGAGAAATGGAAGTGTTTTCCTCCAGCTATATTAAGGTATAATTGACAAAATTGTATATATTTAAGGTACACAACATGATGATTTATGTGTACATTGTGAAATGATTATCACAATCAAGCTAATTAACACATCACCTCACATCCTCACATCATTACTTTCTGTGTGTGGCGAGAACACTTAAGATCTACTCTTAGTGAATTTCGAGTAAACAATATTATTTATTATAGTCACCATGCTGCACATTAGATATCAGAAATTATTCATCTTATAATGAAAGTTTGTGCTTTTTGACCAACATCTCCCCATTTTCCCTGTGCCCCACCTTTCCCCTCCCCCTCGACCTCAGTCCCTGGCAACCACCATTATACTCTCTACTTCCATGCGTTCAACTTTTTAAATTTCACATGCAAGTAAGATCGTACAATATTTTTCTTTCTGTGTCTGGCTTATTTATTTCATTTAGCATAATGTCCTCCAGGTTTATCCATGTTGTTGCAAATGGCATAATTTTCTCCTTTTCATGTTTAAATAATATTACATTGCATATGTGTGGATCACATTTTCTTTATCCATTCATCCATTGATTGACATTTAGATTGTTTCCATATCTTGAGTTTGGTGAATAATGTCAATGAACATGACAGTACAAATATCTCTCATAGATACTGATGTCATTTCCTTTGGATATACACCCAGAAATGAGACAGTAGGATCATATAGTTGTTCTATTTTTAAGTTTTTTGAGGAACCTCCATACCTGTTTCCACAATGGCTATACCAATTTACATCCTCATCAACAGCATATAAGGATCCCCTTTTCTCTACATCCTTACCAATATTCATTATCTCTTTGTCTTTTTTGATAATAGCTTCCTAAAAGGTATGAAGTCATATCTCATTATGATTGTAATTTGCATTCTCTGATGATTAATGATGTTTAGCACCTTTCCATCTACCTGCCGATCAACTGTATGTCTTCTTTGAAAAAAAAATCTGTTCAGGTCATTTGTATATTTTAAAATCAGGTTATTTGGTTTATTGTTTGGTTTTATTTGCAATTGAGTTGTATGAGTTTCTTGTATATCTTGAACATTATCAGATATTTGCAAATATTTTCCCTTATTTTGCAGATTGCCTTTTCATCGTGATTTTTTTCTTTGCCATGCAAAAATATGTTAGTTTATATAGTTGTTTTTATTGCCTGTATTTTTTGTGTAATATACAAAAAAAAAAATCCTTGACAAGGCTAATGTTAAGGAGCTTTTCTCCTGCGTTTTCAACAGTATCACTGTTTCAATAATTTAAGTCTTAATCCATTTTAAGTTAATTTTTGCATATGATGTAAGAAAAGAGTCTAATTTCATTCTTTGGCATGTGAATATCCAGTTTCCCCAATGCCATTTATTGAAGAGACTATCCTTTCCCCATTGTGTATTATTGATGCCCTTGTCAAAGATTAGTTGACTGTATTGCATCGGTTTATTTCTGGACACTCTAGTCTGTTCCATTGGTCTATGTGTCTGTTTTTATACCGTACCATTTTGATTACTATAGCTTTGTAATATAGATTGAAATCAGGAAGTGTGATGCCTCCAGTTTTGTTCATTTTACTCAAGATTGCATTGGCTATTCAGGTCTTTTGTGGTACCTTATGAATTTTAAGATTGTTTTCTCTATTTCTGTGAAAAATGCATTGGAATTTTGGTAGGGATTGCATTGAATCTGCGGGTCACTTTCAGTAGTGTGAACATTTTAACAATATTAATGCTTCCAATCGTGAACACAGGATATCCATTTATTTGTGTCTTATTCAATTTCTTTCATTGATGTCTTATAGTTTTCAGTGTACAGCTCTGTCATTTCCTTGCTTCAGTTTACTTGTAAGTATTTTATTCTTTTTAATGCTTTTATAAATTAGTTTGCTTTCTTAATTTCTTTTTTGGATAGTTTGTTGTTAGTGTATAGAAACAAAACTTTTTGTGTTGATTTTGTATCCTGCAATATTACTGAATTTTATGTATTAGTTCTAAATGTTTTTTGGTGGAATTTTCAGTGTTTTCTGTATATAAGAGATTATGTTATCTGCAAACAATTTAACTTCTTCCTTTCTGATTTGGATGCCTTTTCTTTCTTTCTCTTGTCTAATTGTTCTGGCTAGAACTTCCAGTACTGTGTTGAATGGAAGTTGTAAGAGTGGGCACTGCTGTCTTGTTCCTAATCTTAGAGGAAACATTTTCAGCTTTTCACTATAGAGTGTGATGTTAGCTGTGGGCTTGTCATGTATGGCCTTTATCATGTTGAGGGACATTTCTTCTGTACCTGATTTTTTGAGAAATTTTATCACAAAAGGAAGTTGATTTTTATCGAATGTTTTTTCTGCATCTATTGAGATGATCATACATTTATTATTCATCCTATTAATGTGATATATCATTTTTATTGATTTGTGTATGTTGAACCATAGTTGCTTTTCATGGATACATCCTTAAGCATGGTGTATGATACTTTTAATGTGCTATTGAATTTGACTTACTAGTATTTTGTTGAAGATTTCTGCATCTATGTTCATCAGAAATATTAATCTACAATAGTCTTTTCTTTTGGTATCCTTATCTGGCTGTGAGGGTAATGCTGGCCTTGTAAAATGAGCTTGGAAGAATTCCTTCCTCTTTAATTTTTTTTTGAATAGTTTGAATAGTTAACTCTTCTTCAAATGTTTTGTAGAATTCACTCATGATCCATCTGGTCCTAGGTTTTCTTTGTTGGCAGGTGTTTGATTACTGGTCCATCTCCTTACTCATTATTGGTCTGTTCACATTTTCTATTTCTTTATGATCTAGTCTTGGTAGGTTGTATGTTTCTGGGAATTTATTTAGAGAAATGGAAGCTTTAAAAAAATACACAAAGATCTTCTAGACATAAAAAAGGAAAATATCCACAATGAAAAATATACTTCATGAGATTAATAGCAGATTAAACAATGCAGAAGACCCATTAACTTGAAGAAATAGCAGTAGAAATGAAGGAATTTTAAGTACAAAAAATTTTAAACAATAACCAGAACCCCAATTACATGAGAAACAGTATCAAGCAGTCTAAGATACATATAACTAGAATCCCAGAAGGATTTGAGGTGGGAGAGGGGGTGGTAGAGAAAAACTGTGAAGAAGTCATGGCCAAAAACTTTTCAAATTTGTTAAAGACCTACAAATCCAAGAAGCTCAATGAACCACAGCAGTTGGACATAAAGAAAACCATGATAAGATGCATTATAACTGAATTGATAAAAATCAGAAAAAAGGAAAAAAATCTTGGAAGCTATCAAAGAAAAAGATACATTATATATAGAGATACAAAGATAAGAAAGATAGTAAACGTATTTAAAACTACGCAAGCTAGAGTTATCAAAGCAATATCAAATACTGAAAGAAAAACAAACTTACCAGACTAGATTTTGTTACCCAGTGAAAATACATTTTCTAAATTAAGATTAAATAAAATCTTTTTCAGAAAAACAAAATATGAAATTACTGACTGCCAAGAGATCTGCACTAAAAGAAATATTAAAGGAGCTACTACTTCAATCAGATGGAAAATGATAGCTGTGTAGGTGGAAATTTGGATCTACACAAGGGAATAAAGAACATCAGAAAAGCTAAATATGTAAGACATTTTTACTCATTTTTAATTTTTAGAAGATAATTCATGGTTTAAAGTGAAAATAACAATGTATTTAATATAAAAGGGTTTATAACATAAGTAGGAGTAAAATGTATGATATTAATCCCACAAAGCCAGCCAGGAGGAGGGAAATAGATGTATACTGTTATAAGTTTCCAACATACTAAACTAGTAAGAGAGCTTCAAAATACATAAAGAAAAATGGGTAGAACTGACAGAAGATCTATGCAAGTCCACAAAGATAACTGGAGATTTCAACACACCTCTTTCAATGATTTGCATAATTAATGGCAAAAATCATTAAGACCTGAGCACCACTTTCAAACAATGAAACCTAAATAACATTTATAAAACATTCTACCAAACAACAGCATAATCCACATTCTTTTCAAATGCACACGGTCTGCTTTCCAATTAGATCATATTCTAAGACATAAAACAAGTCTTAATAAATTTAAGTAGTTTTAAAACATACAAAGAAGTATTTCTGGTCACATCAGAAATGAACTGGAAATCAACAACAGGAATATATTAATACCTTAGAAAATTTCAAAATATTTGGAATTTAATCAGTATATTTTAAATAATCCATGGGTGAAAAAAATCACAGAGAAATAGTTTGAACTGAATAAAGATTAAATCACAACATATTAAAATTTCTGGGATGCTGTTAACATAAGTACCTGGAGGGGAATTTTTAGCATTCAATTTATATTAAAAAATAATGTAAGCAAGATGTCTAGCTTTCACCTTGAGAAACTAGAAAGGGGAATAGATCCCTTGAATTTATTCTTCCTATCTAACTGAAATTTTGTGTTCTTTGACCAATATCTCCCAAAACCCTCATCCCCATTTTACTCTGTTTTTATTAGTTCAATATTTTTAGATTCTACATAGAAGTGAGATCATGTGGCATTTGTCTTTCTGTGCCTGGCTTATTTCACTAAACATAATGTTCTCCAGTATCATTCATATTTTCACATAAGACAAATGACAGAATTTCTGTCTTTTTAAAGCTGAATAGTATTCCATTGGGTATATATGCTACATGTTCTTTATCCATTCATCTGTTGATGGACACTTATGTTGATTCCATATCTTGACTTTTGTGAATAATGCTGTTATAAACATGAGAGTGCAAATATCTCTTCAAAAAAAAAAAAAGAGAAAGAGAAGAAAGGGCATAATAAAGATTGGAAGAGAAACCAGTGAAATAGAAAACAGAAAGAAAGAAATCAATGATATGAATAACTGGTTCTTTCAGAAGTGAATAAAATTGGTAAGCTTCCAGTCAGGAAAGAAATAAAGGAAAACAAAACAAAAAAGAAGAAAAGGCACAAATTTATCAATAGCACAAAGAGAAGGAAGGAGGTCATCACTAAGACACTACAGACTCTAAAAGTATAAAAAGGAATACAATGAAGAATGTTATGTTAATCAATTTGACAACTTAGATAAAAAGGGCCAATTCTCTACAAACACATTCTACCACAGCTTGCTCTAGAAGAGAAATATATAATCTGAATTGTCATAACTATTCAAGAAGTTGAAGCAGTCGCTAAATAAAAATCTTTCTGTAGAAATTGCTTAGGCCCATACGATTTTTTCACTGATGAATTTTATCAAATATTTAGACTTCCAGAAAAGAGAAGATGGAATACTTCTAATCTCATTCCATGACACCAGACATAGAATTACTTTGATACCAAAACCAGAAAAATACATTATATGTATTAAAAAAAGAAACAGACCAATACACCTCTTGAACATAAGTGTGAAAAATTTTAACAAAATATTAGCAATTAGAATTCAATAATATATTAAAGGATAATATATCATGGCCGGGTATGGTTTATCCAAAAAATGTCAGGTTGATTCAACATCCAAAAATCAATCAGTGTAATTCATGATATTAACGAAATAAAACATCACATAATCATCTCAATAGACGCAGCAATCCTTCTCCTGGGTATTTAATCGAGAGAAATGAAAACATACATTCACACATGGGCTTTGCAGATGAACATGCACAGAAGCTTTATTCCAGGTAGGCAAAATCTGGAAACAACTCGAATATACATCAATACATGAGTGGATCAATAAAATATGGTATGTATACCACGGGGTATTACTCAGCCATAAAAAAAAAAAAAATGGTGACCTAATACCTTTTGTAACAACCTAGATGGAACTGGAGGACATCCTCTTAAGTGAAGTATCACAGGAGTGGAAGAACAAAAACCATATGTACTCACTACTAACTCAAAACTTATAGATCAATAACTCATGTGCACATATGATAGTGCAATTCAATGGAAATCAAGCAGGTGGGAGAGGGGAGGCGGGGGGATGGGAAAATTCACACCTAAGGGTACAATGCACACTATATGGGTGACAGACACACTTATAACTTTGACTTAAACTGTACAAAAGCAATTCGTATAACCAAAATGTTTGTATCCCTGTAATATTCTGAAATAAAAAAATAAGTGTTTGTCATATGAGTATAGAATAAATCATCATTCAGAAATATAAAGGAATTAACTACTAATGCTGTCAAGAACATAACATGGATGAACCTTAAAAGCACCATTCTAGGGAAAGAAATGCCACAGAACATTATATATGTAGGATTCCGTTGGTATGAACCTCTAGAAAATGGAGAATTATGTTGATAGAAAACATACCATTGATTGCAGAGGCCAAGGGGTAGGGAGAGTTGATCAACCACAATGGGGCCCAAGGGAACTTTTTGGGATGATAAAAATGTTATGTATCATGATTGTGGTGTTAGTCACAGTACTGTATACACTTATAAAAACTCACAGAATCATAAACTTGAAATTAAAGAATTTTACTGCAAGTAAATTATATCTCAATAGATTTTTAAAAGAGACTGAGATTTTTATAATTCCTAGATTTTATATAGACTATAAAGACTCTCAACAATACCTCCCTTTTTCACAATTCTTTTTAAATAAAAGATGGATTTTAATAAAATTTTCACATAAAGGTAATACATGCTAATTACCAAAAAATTAGAAAATGTAGAAATGTATAAAAAAGAAAATAACCCTATCACCTGGAGATAAACGCTTTTTATATTTTGCAGTTTTCCTTCCAGGGTTATTCTTACATAGTTATGAGAGAATATAAAACAAAATTGAATCATACTGTATATTTGATTTCATATCTTGCTTTTATTACTAAACCTACAAAGTTAAAACTTAATATGTGGGGTTTATTTTTCTAGTCAAAATACTCAAAATATCTAGTTCATAAGTATTGCAAAATAAGTCTCCAACTCAAAGATAAATTCCCATTAGGAAATATGTTTTATATTGAAATATCATATTAGTAAAATGAAAGCCTGAAAAAGTTCCATTTGTTTTTAGATGAACACAAATGAGTTTTCAGGACTTGCTTCCCATCTATAAACTGAGAGCTCTTCCCACTCCATCCCCCCAAAAACACTTTTTTTTTCTTTCTTTGTTTTGTTTTCCTGAAACATCTGAAGCAGTTTGCTGACAGCCAAAATGGGGGGAAAAGTATCTTGTTTGTAATTCATCCTATCTGCAAAAGGCTTAACTTTGGAGTCACTTAGCATCCTTGGTTTTAGTTTATGTTTCTGGAACAGATGTAATAAATCACTCTACGATGTGAATGCGTTTGGGAAGCACAATCATTCCACTGGAAAGCAAGACAAAGGGGCCAGTACTCTGCAGGTACTAATCGGACAGGAAGCAGCAGCTGGGAGAGAATGCCTGCATCTGTTTATGGGGCATATAAATACTTTGCACACCTACTGTTAGCCAGGCACAGTGCAGGCATGATAGGGGGGTGGGAAGGTACAGACGACTTGCTCTCTGGGACTTGACCATCTGTACACACAAATTCCTGTAATGTAATGACTATTGCAGAGAGTACAAAGAAAGTTTAAGATTGCAGAATAGAATTTGATCATTTCCAGCTGAAAAATCAAGGAATCATGAAAGGGAGGACTCTAAAACTGGATTGTGTAGAATGAGGTGGATTCTGACAGGCAGGGGTAGGAGCCCTTGGGGTGGGGCAGAGTAGAAGAACCACCTGAGAGTCGTGACAAAGCTGCTGAGCTGAGAATGCCGAGCACATACCCAGGGAATAGTTAATTAGTCCAGGTTGACAGCAGTAGCTACATGCTGGGGAATTGTGACTGATGAGCACGGAAGTTAAGGCCAAACTAGAGATGGCTTTGGATACCAGGAGAGCAATGTAGACATTACCCTGTAAGAAATGTGAGGTCACTGAAGGTTTTGGATCAAGGATATAATAGGATGCTATTGTGCTTTGATTAATCTGGTTACAATGGGTAAAAAAAAATGATTGGAACACGGAGAAAATAAAAACCAACTAGGAGTTTATTACAATATTCTGAAAGTCTAGAATTAGGATGGTGGCAGAAGGAATATAATGGAATGACACATGTGAGAATGATTTTGTGGTTAAAAGCTATGAGTTTTGGCAATATTGACTTTAAATGGTGACAGAGTGCTTCTAAGTGTGAATTCTGAGGCTGGACTGCCTAAATTTGAGTCCTAACTTTGCCACTTAACTAGCTGTATGACCTTAAGTTACTAAAACTCCACATGCCTCCGTTTGTGAAACAGAGCCAATCATCATCCCATACTTTGGTCACAAGGAATAAATGAGTTAACATTTGCAAAGTGTTGTATAAATGTTTGTTAAAACAAACAAAACCTCACTATGTTCACGCAGCCCTATGTGAATGTGAGTTGTCACAGTGGATGAAACTTTTCCCATCTCTGCCCATCTCCTAAAATATTGACTTCTTTAAATTTCCTAATCGGTTTGAGAGCTGTATTTTCTCTTTAGGCATCTCATTTACTCAGTGGATGTAAATACCACTTGTATGTTGTCAGAAGGCAAATGTGTATGTTTCCTTGGACTTCTCTTCCCTAAATGTTGCCTCCTTTTGAAAATTTCACAAGTGTGTCAAAATTAACGTGACTTAAATAGAATACAGCTCATATGCCACATAATGGCATTTCAGTCCAACAATGGATTGCACAGATGACGGTGATCTTGTAAGATTATAATACCGTATTTTTACCGGGCCTTTTCTGCATTTAGATAAGTTTAGATACACAAATACTATTGTGTCACAATTGCCTACAGTATTCAATACAATAACATGCTGTACAAGTTTGTAGCCTCAGAACAATAGCCCAGTTATCTGTAGGCAATGCCATCTAGGTTGTGTAAGTATACTCTATGATCGCACAGGATGAAACTGCCTAACACATTTCTCAGAACGTATCCCTGATTGTAAGTGATTCATGACTGTATTTGACTCTCCCCACTGCAAGCCTGCATGTCCTACAGTTCTCCAACTCAGATAATGGCATCATCATTCACCACGTTGTCCAAATCCCAAACTTGAGATTCATCCTGCATTTACTCTCTTTCCCATTCAATTCATCAGTATGTCCTGCAGGCACTGCCTCCAAAACATTACCAGAATCAGTCCACTTATCTTGATCTTTATTCCACTGTCTTCAGGTCTAGCTACCATTATTTCTCACATCGCTTCTGTAATAGTCTTCTAACTAATTTCCTCAGTTCCACTCCGATCCTATTCTTATCAATTGTCCCAACAATGGCTAAACTGATTATTTAAAAATGTGTGTCAAGCATGCCACTCCACCGGTTAACACTCGTTAATTGTTTACTACTGGATAAAGAATTGAACCTCAATACCATAACATGGTCTACAAGACTCCTTCTTCCCAATTTCTTATTCTTTTTTTCATGTCCTTCAATTCCTTCCCTGGCTTTCTCTACCATCCTTCAGCATGCCAAGCTCCTTCCCACCTCAAGGACTTCCAGTGTTTGTGCTCCAACTTGTTGCAACTTTCCTCCATTGCTGGTTTGCTAGTCAAATTATACTTACCTTTCATAGCTCATTTCAAATGACATTTTCCCAGCAAGGCCTTCCCACTCATATTTCTGTCTTGGAATGTACCATACGTTGTAAATACATATTATAGGCTTATTTTGATTGATATTTGTCTCCCCTATTAAAAGCTCTGAGAGGACAAGACTATTTTTTTTGTTTGCCACTATACACCTAGAACCCCCAGTGCCTGGATTGAAATACATGTTTTGACAAGGAAAGAAGAAAGGGAGGAAAGAAGAGAGGGAGGGAGGGAGGGAAGAAGGAAAGAAGGAAATGCAGGCCTTTACCAACACTAATCAATAGCCATTAACTTTTGCCTCTCAGACCCGGGGGAGCATTAAAACAGTAGGGAGTTGGGAAGAAAACTAGTTTGGTGGGATAAGAGGAATCCCTCTGGTTTTGGCTCATCATCATTCAGGGCATACATATTTACTCACCCTCCCAATTCACACTTCCCAAATATAATTATACAACAGATAGTATAAAAGGAATGCATACATAACAACTCCAATCAATATAAACAAGTACCATTTGCAGGGCCAGGAATGCTGATAAATTTCCAGAAGACAGTAGGTAGGATCAGATTTAATAAGATAATAAATAAATAACTAAGAATAAATTCCTTAGAGTGGTAATAGCTTTTCTTCCTAACTTTTCACTGGGTCCCTAGAAAAAGGCCCAACCTGCAGGCAAAGGTACCTGGGGCAGAAGCAAAGCAGGCCTAAGCCTAGGGCAAAGATTAGCACACAACCGAGCCTTGGCTGTGTTTCCCACTCCTCCTTGGCACATTAATGGTAAGGCTGGATATGGAATCTGCTCTCATGCTGAAGCCATGAAAAGGCCCTTTCAATAAAGCAGAGATCAATTGTATGTGTGTGTGTGGCTTACTAACATGTGCCTGGAGCTAGAGAGATACAGACCAAACTAAAGTAACTTTAGAACCACATAGCTTATACAGAAATGAAAGATAAGAAGAATTCTTCAGAGGAATGAAATGCAACCACACAAATCACTACCCGCAGTTTTCCTTAAAGACTGGGATTCACCAGCTTGCGCCCCTTTATCCTCTGCTCATATACCTTGAAGGAAGACAGTCTATTCAGCATCACCTCCATTTTTAACCCACCCATTCAAGGTAGAGGCTTATCATGGAAACAGGCATAACTGAGGAGGAAATCAGACCAGTTTCCAATGTCAAGCAACTGAATTCTTTGTTTAAAGCATAAACAAATCTGAATAAAAAATATTAAACAAACATAGTACTGGAAGATCTAGCTAGAGAACTGTGACTCAACATGGTACTGGAAGTTCTAGCTAGAGCAATCAGAAAAGAGGAAGAAATAAAAGACATCCAAATTGGAAAGAAAGAAGTCAAATTATCCTTGTTTTCAGATGATATCTTATATCTAGAGAAACCTAAACACTCCCCCAAAATCTATTAGAATAAACAAATTTAGTACAATTTCAGGATACAAAATCAACATACAAAAATCAGTAGCATTTCTAATGTCAACAGCAAACAATCTGAAAAGGAAACCAAGGAATTAATCCCATTTACAATAGCTACAAATAAAATGAAATACCTAAAAATAAACTTAAAGAAGTGAAAGATCTCTACAATGAAAACGATAAAACATGGATGAAAGAAATTGAAGAGGACACAAAAAAAATGGAAAGATATTCCATGCTCAAGGATTGGAAGATCAACATTGTTAAAATGTCCATACTGCCCAAAGCAATCTACAGATTCACTGTAATCCCCATCAAAATATCAATGACATTCTTCACAGAAATAGAAAAGTCATCCTAAAATTTATATGGAACCACAAAACGTTCAGAAAAGCTAAACCCATCGTGAGCAAAAGGAACAAAACTGGAACAATCACATTACCTAACTTCAAATTATACTACAGAGCTGTAGTAACTAAAACATCATGGTATTGGCATAGTAATAGACACATAGACCAATGGAACAGAAAAGAGAACCTAGAAATAAATCCACACATCTATAGTGAACTTATCTTTGACAAACGTGCCGAGAACATATAGTGGGGAAAGGGCAGTCTCTTCAATAAATGACACTGGGAAAACTGGATATCCATATGCAGAAGAATGAAACCAGATCTTATCTCTTGCCATACACAAAAATCAAATCAAAATGGATTAAATACTTAAATCTAATACCCGAAACTACTAAAAGAAACACTGGGGAAATGCTCCAGGACATTGGTCTGGGCAAGGATTTCTTGAGTAATATTCCCAAAGCCCAGGCAAATTGAGTAAAATTAGATAAATGGGATCTCATCAAACTAAAAAGCTTCTCCACAGCAAAGGAAACAAGAAAGTGAAGAGACAACCCACAGAATGGGAGAAGATATTTGCAAAATACCCATCTGACAAGGGATTAATAACTAGAATATTTAAGGAGCTCCAAAAACTCAATAGGAAAAATTAAACAATCCAATTTAAAAATGCAAAAGAATCAGAATAGACATTTCTCAAAACACAACATACAAGTTACCAACAGGTATATGAAAAAATGCTCAACATCGTTAGTCCTCAGAGAGACGCAAATCAGAACTACAGTGAGATATCATCTCACCCCAGTAAAAATGGCTTTTAAAAAAAAGATAGGCAATAATGCATGCTGGTGAAGATGCAGAGAAAGGGGAACCCTTGTAGGGATATAGGATAATATGTCTATAAAACAAAGAAATGCTCATAAAAAGATAAGAACCAAAAATAGTTTAAAAAATTAAAATGTAAGCGTCAAACTTAAAAATTAATAGAAGTCTCGTATTTCTATGGGAGAGCAGAGGCAAGAGATGGGAGAAAATAATCAAAGGAATACTAGAAGAAAATTTCTCTAAGAAGTGACTTGGGCCAGGCATGGTGACTCACGCCTGTATTCCCAGTACTTTGGGAGGCTGAGGCAGGAAGATCGATTGAGGCCAGGAGTTCAACATCAGCCTGAGAAATATAGCAAGATCTTGTCATTACAAAATAAATAAATAAAGAAAGGAGAAGAAGAAGTGACTTGAAAATTAGTTCATTTAGTCAATAAGATTTAATGAGCTCTTACTTTCTGCCAGGCATTGTTTCTTTAGCATTTATAGATGAGGGAACAAAATAGGAAAAAAAAAAAATCTCTGCCCTTTTGGAACGTGCATTTTAGCATGCTGCACACACATAATGAAAAAAGACCTATTTATTTAGGCACATCTCAATGACATTTCTGAACTTCAAGGATAAAGATCATGTCTTAAAAGCTAGTACGGGCCTCGGCTGGTGGGAAACATTTATCTACAGAAACATCAGACTTCTAATCTGGGACACTGTTTGCAAGTTAACAGTAGAATAATGCTGAGAAAAATATAAAGGAAGGTAATTTTAAAACTAGAATTCTATTATCAGATGAACTATCACTCAAGTGTGAGGGCAAAAGAAAGACCTTTGATTGGACACCTGAGAACCCTGAAAATTGTTCTCCCATACACCCTCCTGTAAAAAGACAAAAAAGGAAAACTTAACTATGTACCTTAGAAAACTATAAAGTGAATCGAGAATTATACCATGATATATGAGAAGGAATAGAAATAACCCAGGTAGCAAAACAAAAACAAAAAGGCAGTGTGATAGCTGAGCAACAAGCTTAGAAAGCAATCCGTCTACATTAGAACAGAATGTTAGAGGCTCCAAAAAGAATGTCTCTAGGAAAAAGTGGCTGCCATAGTACAAAATGCATTTTTAAAAATCAGGAGTATAAATCTATTGTGATACTGATATAGTGTGACATATTTCAAAAAGTATAATAATAATACATTACTGATACAGTTTCATACTGGTGAGATGAAGGCATATTTTCTCCTGATTAACTACACAAAAAAGTGATATTTCCCAGGAAAACTAAATGCAAGAAAGGCATAGTCTAAATATAAAACACTTCAAAATGAGGCATAATTCTGGGTAATTGATGCAGTGTGAGAAAGATCATTCTGTGAAAAACATAGTCGTATCTCCAGGCATAAGGCACATAGCCTCCAATGATGCATAATAGAGTTTATAATTGATATCAGCTCCACCCTGTGAAGTTCAAGTGCTTGGGTGGGAAGACGGAGCTGACCAAATACTTGGAATATGAGGTTGTAACTGGGAATAGACCAGAAATAGTGCTGGAGATTTTGTAGTTGTTCACATAAAGCAGGTGATCACCAACTAAGGCTGTGAAAAGTACTGAGAAGGCAAAGGAAGGGGCTCTAGAAGTCCATCTTTTAGGAAGGAACATGAAGAGCAGGCACAGAAGGCTGCAAAAGAGTCCTCAGACCTAGAACTGTGCACTCTTCAGAAAGGAAGAGGAAGTGTTCTAAAGGACAATCATTGGTGATTGGAGTGGGGGCTGAAAAGGGGTCGACTGGTACTTGGCAGGAACTGGTGACCTGATTCTGTTCAAGGAGGAGAGAAGATAGCTTGCAGGACAATTTGGAGTTAGAATGCAAAAGGCATCACAGTCACCATGGGGTCTATTCATAAGAAGGCATAGAGTCGGTTGGTGGGGAGAGAGGAGCCCCCCAACCCTAGTCCTTATCGTCACACTGGGATCCTGCAACTCATGCTGGGTTGGAGAATGGGAGTTAGCTTGCTTGTGTTGTCAAATTTCCAGAGTAAGAGAATCCCACACCAGATACTTGCTGCATAAAAGCTTTTGCCATATAGTGTGTCTTTTTGAGACTGTTATAGAATACTACATTCTATAACAGAGTTCACAGGCACTCCCCTTTCATGCTTTTGCAGGTAAAAGTAGTAGGATCTCTGGCTGGGATAGTCTTCCTGTCTTTGATTACATTCTATCTGACAAAAGACATAAACTAAGAGGTTAAAGCATCCT
Source organism: Lepilemur ruficaudatus (assembly GCA_963574885.1). Taxonomy (NCBI): domain Eukaryota; kingdom Metazoa; phylum Chordata; class Mammalia; order Primates; family Lepilemuridae; genus Lepilemur; species Lepilemur ruficaudatus. Next base: position 692 of record CAUYRT010015105.1, on the reverse strand, counting down.
GCTGTGTATTCTGTAAACAACTGCATTATCATACAACAACTCAAGGAGCACTGTTTACCCTTACAAAGTATCACTCGACAACTAACCAAGCTGCTCTTCAATAAAACTGTATCTGTGGCTCAGGAAGGCAACCAAGCTTGTCTTTCAGATAGGCTTTGCCAGAAGGAAAAAGTTAATTTTCATTTAACTGGAAAATCAGGGGGTTATGAGACCAACACCGTGGATGGTCACCCAGTTGCCAGAAGACAGTCATGAGCTCTGCTTTTGGGTTGCCTGGTTCCTTGAATGGGTTTTCGGTGAATAGAAAGTTACTGAGACTATTTATGATGACATACCTAAAGTATCTGACCAGAGAGGAGTTAATTTTTTAACATCCACACTAAATAACACAATTATTTTCTGTAATAATCATACAATAATCAACCAAAATAAAATGATCACTTTTCTTGATGTTTCTTTAGTTTTAAAACAAACAACAATTTAAAAAGAAATTTAAATGTTAAAAGTTGTCAGAAGAAAAGCAAAATCTCAGGGCCACCCCTGCCCTCAACTCCTTATGCAAAGGGAGAATAAAGGCTTCAGGGACCTGTGCATTATTGGCCCCACAGATCATTCATAAAGGAAATTCCTCGCTGACCTCCCATAAGCAAGGGCATGCAAACTGTAACTTGAGTTCCACAGACTACGTCTAG
>CAUYRT010015103.1:0-68437 GCA_963574885.1 Lepilemur ruficaudatus | reverse complement strand
ACACTTTTATAATTTTTAAAAACCAATTCCTGGCTACCATTTTTATATTAAATTTTTCCAGCTAAGGAAATGAACAGGACTCTGCCTGGGTCCTACCAGGCTAGTGAATGCCACGGGAGAGTGCTGTGAAGGGCAGGGCTCCTGTTAGGTTCTTCCTCAAAATAGAAGTGGTGTCTTTGGCTCCTGCCTAGGCATGTTATACGTCAGGTTTGGTTGGTTTTGCATCATGCAGAGCTCCCCTGCACGTGCTTGTCAAAACTTTAATATCCAAATTTTTCTTCATTCTTTAATCTCCAAATTTTTCTTCATTAAGCTTTTATTATACACCACAAAAGTGATTCAAAATAGTTCTAAAAAAATGAGATGTGGAGCCAGTGGCAGACTCAATATTTCAACTGTACAACTTCATTTGATTTATTTTATTTATATAAGCCTCACTCTATTAGATTGTGATATGGGAGTAGTGATACAACCTCCCGGCCATATAGACATTGGGGTTAAATGTGTTAATATATTTGAAACTGTTTGATAATTTTCAAAACTTTATAATGCTATGATGTTCAGTTTTGATGTTTGCCCATTTTTATTATTAATAATAACTATACACATTGATCAATCAATAAAGAAAAAGAAATGAAGATAAAAAAATAAAAAATAAAAATAAATAAACATAAAAGAAAACATTAATGCAGAAAATAAAGAATAAAAATCTATAGGGCTATAAAAAACAAAGAGCAAAATGACAGAAGTCCCTCCTTATCCGTAATTACTGTTATCTCTCAATAGTGTGGAGGATTGGTTCCAGAATGTCCCCTGAATACCAAATTCCACTGGTATTGGAATTTGCTCAAGTCCCTTATATAAAATGGTATAGTATTTCCATAAAACTTGTGAATATCCTCCTATAATATTTTAAATCATCTCTAGTTTACTTATAACACCTAATAAAATATAAATGCTATGTAAATTGCTGTTATACAGTGTTGTTTAGGGAATAATGACAAAAAATTGTCTGTACATGTTCAGTACAAATGCAACCATTCATTTTATCTATATCTATCTATCTATCTATATATATATATATATTGATCTGCAGTTGGTTGAATCCACAAATGTAGAGCCAGAATAGACCATATAAGGGCCACAAATTAGTCTCAATATATTTTTTAAAGATACAGGTACATACAATACAAAATATCTTCTCTGACCACAATGGGATGCAGAAGTTAAACTGAAAAGTTTACAAATTTGTGGAAATTAAACAGCACACTCTTGAACAACCAATAGATCGAAGAAGAACTCACAGTGGAAATTATAAAATACTTGGAGACTAAGGAAAATGAAAACACAACATACTAAAGCTTATAGGTTGCAGTGAAAAGCAGTTCTAATGGGGAATTAATATTCTGCTGTCAACTGTTACATAACAACCACTTTAAAACTAGTTGTATAAAATAGCAACTGTTGGTCAGAAATTCACGTAAGGCACTGTGGAGACAGCTTGTGCCTGTGCATGATGTCTGGGATCAAGACAGAAGAAACAGCCATATTTGGACCACACTGATCACATGGTAAAAGAAAAACAGTAAGAAAAGTGGCAAAGGCATGCTGTGATTCATCAGTGTTGCTCACATGGCACGGGACAATTCAAACCATGTGACCAAACCCACCTTTAATGGGGAGGGACAGGATATGCCTCCCAATGGAAGTACTACTAGTCATATGGTAAAGAGCAGGAATGTACAATCATTTTAGGGGAAGAAGAGGCAGTAATAAATTCCACCTTATGCTAACTTTTTTTTTTTTAAATCTCTAGATAATTCTTACAATCACATCTTTGGGATCTACCGTTCTAGTCCTGAACTCTAAAACTTAAAAAAATAAAAAATTATACTTTACAAAGTATTTCTCTTGAGCCAACTCAATTTGCTATCAAAATGATATCCATAAATTTATGAGTATGCCACTGCCAACAAAAATAGCAACATACAAATTATAAATATTTTAGAATGGAAAACAATGACTGATGCTGATTTCTGCACTCACCTCCCAGATCAAACCGGCAATTACCTAACAGCTGTCTCAGAACGCTACGGGCTTTCAGAGGAAAAATTTCTGTACGGCGTATGTGTTTAAGCAAATATTTGTTGCCCTTTACTTAATTGCAGCTACTTATTCCGAACAAGTGGTAGGGCTGTTCCCAATAAGGCAGAGGGCTGTAGGAATGAAGTGTGTCGGACTCTTTGAACGTGTGAGTGACAATGGAAATACAAAGTATTCTCAGCATTGAATAATGATAATCTAATGAGAAATACTAATGATGAGGTTGTCCAGAATATTGTTTGGTTATCATTAACAAATCACATTATCTTCCTCATCTTTCTGTAGCAGTCTGTGAAGCAAACTACATGTAAATCCTTTTGACAGAAGGCAATTCCTTTTCTCCATTTCCTCCTTAACTCCATAATGAAATCCTAATGAATACTAAAGGTTTCTGTGAGTAGTACAATAATCATCTATTGTATTACTGTTTGAAAAGAACTTGCGGCATATTCAGAGAGATATAAAGGACTTGATTTTCAAACAAATAGTTTTGGAAGGCAGATTCAGGAGAAATCTAAATTGCATTTAATTATGCTACTGTGCAGTGCTCTCATAACAGTTTTTCATATGTCAAGTTAATATCTTTAATATTTTTAAGAGCTATTTTAATATGTACAGTCTATTTCCTGATTAGCTACGTCCATTTTAATACTATTTCTACATTTCAGTTCTCTGGGAATAATGGCATAATGGTAGTCTAGGAAGTCAAAATATTGTCCTAAACAAAACCTTTAAGGATAAAGTCTTGTAACATGTATATCTATGGGGGAGGGGAGTCTTCTAGCATGAATTTGATGGCCTTTCTAAAAATGAAAATATTTTTGTTTTCATGAACTCTCAACTGCCTGCAGGTTTAAATTCAGATCTGCAAAGGAAATATATACATATAATGAAAAATGTGCTGTTTCAAATGCTTTTATTATAACATCCCCAACCTAATGAATGACCTGCTGTAGCCAAGAGCTCAAGGCCCCTAACCTGAACACTTCTACATATATCTCATCGTGTGTGCTCACTGTACCTTTACAATGTTAAAAGAGAAAAATGTGAATATATTCAAAAAGTTTTTACCCAGAAGAACCCAAAGTGATTTTTAAAAGTTAAATTTCAAAATAAACTCAGTGGAAAATTATTGCCACTTGGAAAAATTTGGGCCTTTTTACATTCTATGTCTTTTCAGCTCAGAAGCCTCAAAATATAATTTCCTTGAATTTTCACGTTTCAGTGTTATTTTCATGTTTTTAGTCCTTCTTTAATCCATATTTTATGTTTTACTGAACATATTTTTTGATTCCTCTTATACAGACATGGAAAGTTGCCTTTTCCCAAACAACTGCAACATTTAACAAGGCTTGGTGGAAAATCAAAACAGGTTAAGTGACCCAACGGAAGATCTTTGACTACTTGGCATTTTACATTTATCAATTTCTTTGACTTGCAGAATGAATGACAGATTGTATTCAACTTTTGTTATCAAAATATAGTTTATCAAGCTACCATTCTATCTTGATTTTGTGATTAGTACACCATCTTGAAACCACACTTCATTCAGTTAAAGTTTTCAAATGGCATATTTTCTGTAATTCTCCTCATTTGATTCCACAATTGACAGAAAAAATACTTGGGTCGACTTATAAAATCTATGTAGGGGAAAAAAAAAGGTTATACTTTTTTTCCAAAACCCTATCTTCTAAATTGCTTTTATCAAATTTGTATGATTGTAGGACATAATACTACACAGGAAGAAATAGTATAAGGTATCCTTTAATTATGGAAATAATTATATTTTATATAATTATTAAGAACTCAAAGTGAGCCATCTCAAGTTGGTTTTGGATTTCTAAGAGATAAAAGTCACCATACAAATATATGAATTATCAGGTACTCATAAAAGAAGAGGTTAATCATAGATAAAATATCATTTTTAAACATGTGACTAAGAACTATAGACACACTAATGTACAATCAAGATGATGAGAGTATAATCTTCCTAGTTGGTACTAAAATGTGATTGTAATTAAGAAAGGTGGAACCCAATCAAGTGTATTATGAACTGTCAAAAGAAAGAAAGTAGCTAGAGTAAAATGCATGAAAAGATAATTCAGAGATGTGAAAATATAAGTGACTAATGAATAGGGTTGTACATTCAGCTAGTAACTTAACAATTAATATAATAGTGAGATGTCATTTTTGTCTATCAATTTACCAAAGATTGTGAATAGAATAATCCAAAAGCTTGCAAATGTTCAACAAAGAAAGTAACCTTTTACATTTCTAGAGAAATGTAAATTGTTGTCTATTCTGAAATGCAATAGGTAAAAGTGTAGTATTAATTTTCAATTATTTTTATAATATATTGGTTAAATCAATTTTGAGAAGTTTTCTGTAGTGCTGGTGTCCCAAAGATGCCTAAAACCATATATGAAGTTGTTCATTGTAATTGTTAATTATAAAAAGTTACAAATAACCTAAATATCAAAAATAGGAGACATTAAATACATTATACTATCTGATATGATGGATTATTAGCAGTCTTTAGTCATAATTTTAGAGAATTTAATGATATGTTAAGAAAAACAAAGCATAAAAATGTACAAATAAAATTTGATTATGCTTTTCTTACATATATCTACATGTATAGAAAAAAAGCTAGTTTGGGATACTAAAATGTTAACAATTATTATCTTTATAGTCTGCAATTGTGGTTACTTTTTGCTTAACCATTAACACACAGTACATATAAATGCTTAGGCAATAATTATTTACGTTTGCTTATTAATCTTTATAAATAGGTTTTCAAACTTCAGGTAGACCACTCAGACTTGCTTTTTTAAAAATTTACGTATTATTATGATTTAATCATGCTATCATATGTATCTGTAGTTCATTTCCTCTTACTGCTCACACAGTTGGGTTTTGCTACATAACAAACAAACCATCTCAAAACTCAGTGGCTTAAAAGATCAGTCACTGATTAGCTCATAATTTTGTGGGTCAACAACTTAGGCTAGGCTCAAAGAAGCAGCACTTATGCTGGCTTCACTGTGCACATGCATGCAGCTATAAACAGCTCATAGATTCATGTGGAAGTTGATCACTCAAGGATAGCATTCCTTACATGTTTGATAATGAATGCTGGCTTTTAGTAGGTGATGCCTGTCAGCTCAGGGTGATAGCGTTAACCGGAAAATGTGTTTCCAGCAGGTTGGCCTGGGCTTGTATATAATGCATAGTGGCAGTTGCAAAGTTTCCATGAGCAACAAGCTCCAATGAACAAGCACTTTTTTATGTTTTTTTCTTGAATCACATTTGCTGTTGTCCCCTTGGCCAAAACAGAGGGTAAAGCTCAGAGTCAGTATACAAAGGTAGTAACTAAGGATATGGATTAAGGAAGAGGCAAACAAAAATTGGAATCATTACTGCTACAATCTCCATTACTTTTCTGTTTTATTCCATATGAAGTCTGCCCTCCATATCCATAGGTTCTACATTCATAGATTCAACCAACCATGCATGAAAAAATATACCAAAAAAAAAAAATTGCTTCAGCACGGAACATGTACACAGATTTTTTTTTTCTTGTCATTTTTTCCTAAACAATGCAGTATGACAACTATTTACATAGTATTTACATTGCATTAGGTATTATAAGAAATCTAAGGATGATTTAAAGTGTAGGGGAGAATATGTGTAGGTTATATGCAAATACTACCCCATTTTATATTACAGACTTGAGTATCCTCAGATTTGGGTATTTGTGGGAGGTCCTGGAACAAATTCCCCAATGATACCAAGAGACAATTGTATACCACAATTTATTTATCCATGTTCCTGTCAACGGACGTTTAGATGGTTCCTACAATTTGTTTTTAAGAACAGCATTATTATGAATGCTTTTGTATATGTTTTGCCCACATAGGTACAAGAAATTTTCTTATATACATAACTAGGAGTGAAATTGCTCATGAAATATAGGAATGATCAATTGTGTAGAATAATGTTGTTTTCCTCATTAAGATTGCTCCAATTATACCCCCACTAATAACGTAGAGGACAGACAATTGAAACACATCATCACTAATACTGACCTAATTTTAAAAAATTATTTTATCTTTATTATTGTAAAATAACAGTTAAATTACAAAGTAACAAAAACAATTTTATTTAAATAATAAATGGGCCATATGATACTTAGATGATATTGATGCTATAATATAAAATTATTTGCTTAGTAGTTTATTCACAAACATTTATTAAATACCTTATAGGACACTGTGTTAAAGGCTAAAGATAATTTTTTTAAGGCATGATCTTGGCTTTCAAGGGCTTATGATTCATTAGAGTTTGGAAAAATAAAGCATTAATAGCAACAGCTAACACTTATATAGAGCTTTCTATGCACCAGGTGTTGTTCCAAGTACTTGACATATGTTAACTGACTTCATCCTTACAATAGTCCTAAGAGAGGGATACTATTTTTATACCCATATTATAGATAAGGAAACCAAGGCAGAGGTTAAGTATTTTTCACAAGGTCATCCAGCTAGTAAATGGTAGAGCTGAGATTCAAACTCAGGCAGTCTGCTCCCAGAAGCTGTACCCTAATCCTCCATCTACCCTTGAGCTCTCAAAAACATTCAAAGAGTGGTGAAGCAAATTATGGAGGTCAATATACTCACCAGATTAACACGTAATAGAAGTTTGTTTATTTGGATTCTGGCCTGACCTATTTAGTAAAATCTCTAAGGGTTTTATAGTGTAACTGCCAAATAGCGTAGTAATTGAAAAAAGATACGATTGTGCCAGAAGATCTTTTTCTTTGGTTTTTCAGTCAATTATGATTTGACAGAAAACAAGTGTTTTCATATGTTAAATTAACTCTGGCTAAATAAACAGGTATTATTGTTCTTCTTTTCCTTTATATGAATCAAACATGGGAGATAATGTATATATGCAGGCATCCCCCGGGTTACAGACAAGACACATTCCTGAGAATATCATTAGATTGGATTTGTATGTAACTGGGATCCCTATAGAAGAACACATATACAGTAATAATAGTAATAATAATAATACTATAATGGCTCATATGTGGTAATAGTAATACAGTGTAATACTGTAATAATAATATTAAATAATACCCCTGAACTATAATAATAAGTTACAGAAACTATTGTGCTCTTGTTTTTTAATTCAAACAGAGCATAAAAACTAACTCATACAAAAAGTTTAGAAAGGAGAAATTTCAAAAGAAGAATATTAAAGGTTAATACTCACCTAATGTCAGATTAACACTAGGCTAATAGGAGTGCTATGCTTATTTTGATCTTCTAACCAAATCAATGATAACCTTTCCATTTCAATAATTAATCCACTATACTGCTTAGCAATAATTGATATTTTCTTGGAGCACTGCCTTGCATGTGTTCCATTATTCTCACTTTATCCTTTATACTTGTTCTAATAGTCAGGCAACTGAAGCCTAGTGCTTTGCCAATGAATGATAGCGCCTGGCCTTTTCTACTTTCGCTTCCACTGTAATCACCCTTCTCTTTGCTGCAGGCTTACCTGGACTTGCAGTGGCCCTTTGCTTTGGAGGCCTGGTCATAAGGGTAAACACAGACTCACAATACTGAACACAAAGCTAAGATGAAAGTGATGCTGTGTGTAAGCAACCTTACAAACAACGAGATGTTAAAACTAGAGTAAGGATGCTACGCTAACAAATCGCTTACACCATGTGGGTTTGTTTACATGTGTGGAAGAAACTAGATCCTGAATTATTAATTTAATTATTTAATGATAAAAAATTATCAATATTCCTATCAATAATCCTTATGGGGAGCTTTGTCAGCCCATTTGTAAGTGCGGAACTCCGTAAGCCGGTTGTTCATAACCTGGTGACTACCTCGATATGTGTGTGTATATGTATGCATACAGACACATACACACACACATATACACACTTAAATTGTTGAGTATATATATAGTTGAGTATACTTAAAGAGATACTCAACCTATATGTGTGTGTGTGTATGTATATATATATATATATATATATATCTCCAAAAAAGCTTAGAACCAAAAGTGTTTTGGATTTGGGATTTTTTTCCAGATTTTGGAATATTTGCATTACTTACTAGTTAAGCATCCCAAATCCAAAAATCTGAAATCCAAAATACTCCTATGAGTATTTCTTTTGGGCATCATGTTTTTGCTCAAAAAGTTTCAGATTTTGGATTTCTGCATTTGGGATGCTCAACCTGTATATGTATATATGTGTCTATATATGTGTATATATGCATACATATTATATCTTATATGTTGCATATTGCTTGCTATATATCATGTTAAATATTATATATTGTGTTCTATATACATGTGCACACACATACATATACAGCGAAGATTTAACATTTTACAGTCATTTTACATCATCCATTTACCCTAAGAGCTATTTATTTATTTTGAAAAATTACCCCTTCCAAGTAAAGAGTGGTCTTGGTGGAACACTAAATTTGGATGCCCTATTTTCCAATTATGTGAGCCAAAGGAGTATCTGGAGGAGGCCTCCTTTTACCACTAAGGTACAAAGCAGAATCATGTGAATGACACCTCAAGTATTATGAGATTTGGCTGTCACAATAAATCATTTGTAATCCAGGGGAATCATACCTTGTCAGTACAAAGCGAAGCATTCTGTTAATTATAATATTGTGGAATTTTAATGAATAGTCATAAAAATACACTCTTATAAGAATTTCAGGCCAGGCGCAGTGGCTCACGCCTGTAATCCTAGCACTCTGGGAGGCCGAGTCGGGCAGATCGCTCAAGGTCAGGAATTCGAAACCAGCCTGAGCAAGAGCAAGACCCTGTAGTCCCAGCCACTTGGGAGGCTGAGGCAGTAGGATTGCATGAGCCCAGGAGTTTGAGGTTGCTGTGAGCTAGGCTGACGCCACGGCACTCACTCTAGCCCAGGCAACAGGCAACAGAGTGAGACTCTGTCTAAAAAAAAAAAAAAAAAAAAAAAAAAGAATTTCATTCATTAGATGAGCCTAGTAATTTAATACTCATGAATATCAAACTATAAATAATATAAAGATTTAAGCACAGTATTTTTTATACTAATGCAAAAACCACTCATCTGTTTACCAAACCCCTATCCTTTCCCTCCTGAGCACCATGCTAGGTTTTATTTCCCAGTGGCCCATGCATTTAAATGTGGTCATCTAAGTAAGTCCTAGTCAAAGGAATGAGGACAAAATAAGGTGCTCCATACCTGGGACTAACTCATCAAACCTTTCATGTAGCCCTCTATCTTCTTTCCTCTTCCATCTGTCACTCATTACTGATTCTTAGAGCATCCTTCAAAGTGAGAAGGGAAGTTGGCAAATCCTTCACCAACCTGAGTCTCTGTGGATAGTGTGGCCATTGATACTTGCTGTTTCCTCTTACCTTAAATTCCTTCTCCGGAACTACCTTAAGTTCTGCCCCTACGTCTGTCAGGTTCATGTATAAATATCACTTCATCAATGAGGCCTTCCCAGGACATCTCATTTGAAGTAGCAAATTTGAAGTGTATACTTAATATTCTGTGCCTGCTTTTCTTGATTCAATTTTCTCCTATAACATTACTTCCTTGCATATTTCTTTTATTATTATTATTATTACCTATCTCTACCTACTAGAAGATATGTTTTATGAAGGGTGACATTTTTTTATTTTTTTCAATGCTACATATCCAGGACCAGATAGAGTGCTACAGTGAGTATTTGTTGAGTAAGTGAATGAATGAATGGTTATCATGTACCATACTTGAATTTCAAAGATTTTATATATGTTAAATGGAATCATGAAAGAAGAAATTCTTATATATTAATATTTTCAAGAGCTATGTGATAAATATTTAAAATAACATAAATGTGATGAGCATTAAGGGAAAAAAGCTTCCCTGAGAGATAGAGTTAGTATGTAAATGAGAAATAAAAAGAAATAGAGAAATGACAGAGAATAATTACAAGGAAAGTTCAAAGGAGACTGGTTTAAACATTACTTGTAAATTGTCTCTATTTTGATTAGCTAGTGATTCTTGTTCTGTCACATGGATTACAGAGCAGGAAGAAAGGTGAGAGGAAAAAAGAAATATCAGACACTTAAATTATAACCCAGCAAAAAGGTCAAAGAAATGCTGGTTAACACTTTTCTTCTTGGGTTAGATGAAATATTAAAAGAACCAATAGCTCAAACATAGAAGAGTCTTTGCCATATTGGTGCCAAATTCAAATAAGTGCCCAGAGGAATAATAAAAATGCCATTCTTTTGGCAAGCCAAAAAATGCAGAAATAAAAATGTAATATTACAAATAAAAAACAACCATCACTGTGACTAAGTATCCATTTCGTGAGACTGTTTCATGGGTTGTTGTGTTTCCCAATCAGTTATAGTGTTAAATATCACCCAACAGATTAGATTTCAGTGGAACAGTTCTAGCTCACTTGACATTAATCATGATAATGGAGACAATGAAGCTCTGGACAGATCCCAAGCTTCATTTATCTGCAAGTTCTGCATTTTTGAATCAATATAACTTTACAAGGACTAAAAAGTTTTTTTTAAAAAAAGGATAAATATGATTTTCACCATTTCTTAAAATATCTTATGACACTTATTATATAGATACAAAGAAATGACAAAAAGCTATTAATAGATTTTTATGGAGTTGTGAACAGAAAACAAAGGGAAAAGAATATCTGTGTCATAATAAATACCTATGTCCTCTTTCCATTTAATGTTTGTATTGATCAGGGTAAGCCAGGTTGTGCCAATATAATAAATACTTCTACTATCTCAATGGCTTAAAACAATAAAAGGTTATTTACATGGTACATGTCCACCAAGAATTTGCTGAGGGCTCTGCTCTGGTGGCCTTCATGATGAAACATTTATTAAATGTTGCATTTAATACATTTATTAAATGTATCATTGCCAGTAATCATGGCAGATAAAAAGAGAAGGCAGCACATCGCACAGGTGACATATAACATTTTTGCCTATATTTTATTGACCAAAGCTATTAGCCCATACCTAACTCCAAAGGGGTATAGGCATGCAATACAACCAAGTACACAGGAAGAATCAGAAATATTTGTTGGACAGAAATAGCAAACACTACAACGCTGATAAAACCTATTCAAGAAATGAAACTAAGCCTCAGGGAATTTTAATAACTTAATTACATTTATTAGTGGCATAGCCAGTTTTTAAATCTAGGCATTACTTGTAAATTAAAGCCACAGTAAGATACCACCTTACCCCTGTCAGAATGGCCACTATTAAAAAGTCAAAAAAGAACAGATGTTGGCACTAACATGGTGAAAAAGGAATGTTTTTTCCACTATGGCTGGTGATGCAAATTAGTACAACCTCTATGGAAAACAGTATGAAGATTGCTCAAAGAACTAAAAGTAGATCTACCATTTGATCCAGCAATCCCACAACTGAGTATCTTCTACCCAAAGGAAAAGAAGTCATTATATGAAAACGACACATGCACTTATATGTTTATCACAGCACAATTCACAAATGCAAAGATAAGGAATCAAACTAAGTATCCATCAATGGATAAGTAGATAAATTATTCAGCCATCAAAAAGAATATAATAATGTCTTTTGCAGCAACTTGTATGGAACTGGAGGCCATTATCCTTAGTGAGGTATCTCAGGAATGAAAAAACAAATACTACATGTATTCACTTATAAGTGGGAGCTAAATGATGGGAATAAAAGCCACACAGAGTAGTATAATGGACATAGGAGACTCAGAAGAGGGGAGTTTGGAAGGAGAGAGGGATCAAAAATTACCTATCAGGGTCAATGTACACTATTCAAGTTATGGTACTCTGAAAACCCTGACTTCACCACTATGCACATCATGTAACAAAAAACCAGTCATACCCTCTAAATCTATTAAAATTTTTAAAAAGAAATAAAATCAGGCATTTCTGTCTCTAGCACCAAAAAGAATAAGAATTAGCAGAGGTTCAGGATGAGGGCTTGATTAATTCAATATTAATCCCTTGCTGCTGGAAGTATTGTCTGTGAAACAGCAGCATCCGTATTACCTGGGAGTTTATTAGAGATGCCTAATCTCAGCCCCAAACTGGATTCTGAATCAGAATCTGCCTTTCAACAAGGTCTCCTGGTAATTCATATGTACCTTAAAGTTTGAGAAATACTGTCCTAAACTTCATCTCTGAGAACGTATTAGGTCATATTGGAAATAATCCATTATTTGCTTCTGCTCTAAGTCCATACCTATGTAATAAAATGTTATAGTACCTTCCCCCATATTTCCCAACACCAACACTGGGCCTCCTGTGTAGGAATATAAGCACTCTTGTCTTTTCTCAACTTTAACACACTTTACGTTCCCTGCAGTCCATGATCTCTTAGCTAATTGTTGTCGCCTCCTTGCTTCTCTTAGTCCTTAAGACAATAAATACATCCTAATTCCTGTGCCAGAGTTAAGGATATGGGTGAGAATGCGTTCTCTAGAAATCATGTTATAATTAACCACTTGGATCTCTGAGCAGCACTGCTGTGCCCAGGATCAAAAACATGTGTTCACATATACAACTCATTCATCTTTTTATCTGAGCAACATTTTTCAAATGTCTCAAGGTCAGACAATGGACAAAGTGTGGGCAATCCCTTCATCTCTACTATCCTCATAGCTCTCTTTTTCTTTCCCCTAAGAATATCGGCTCCAAAAGAACTGTGTACCACACACAGCAAAAATAATCATAATAATAGCAATAAACCCTCCATGTATATTAAATCATGTAAATAACACTTAAGGTTAAAGGTACTTCAGAATAGCAAAAATTATCTCTTATAATTAACATATCATATCCAGGCTATCAGATGAAAAAATCACTTTGATTAAATTTGAAGACCTTTTTTATTTGAAAAGGTGGTTATGGCTTCAAACTACTTTCAGTTAAAACAATCATCAAAGAGATAGGATATTGCCCTAGAGTGTCTTAACATCTTTCTGCTATATGTAATAATAAATTAAAATTTTAAAAGGAAATCTATAACTAATAAAAAATGATAAAGAATGAAAAGGAAAAGCCAAATAATAAATATATATTAATAGGACAGAATGCAATACAAGAAATATAAACAGACTGGGGTTTTCCCACACAGGATTACCATTCTTCATTTTAGAAACAAATCCCTCTCACCCCAAATTGTGGTTGGAATACTCACCTAGATGTAAAATTTCCCAAACCATATGACTAAGCTTTAGCCAATGGGATATGAACAACTTTCAGATCATGTTCTCAAAAGAAAGCTATTTGCATTCTGCTTATTCTTTTACCCCTTCCTAAGCTGGGAAACAGCAAGGAGTGGAACAGTCACCTTGGATTCAAGGATGGAATTTATGCCGATGATGGATAAGCAACTTTTCCAAATCCGATTACATACCAGCTTAGACTTTTATGTAGAAAAGAAATAAACTTTCTGTCATGTTTAATTCACTGTTAATTGATCTCTCAAAAGCATTTGGATTCCTATTCTAATACAGGACTAACTATAAAATATTTTTTTTCAACAAAATCCAACATTATAAAGCAAGCCTGTGTAACTGAGGGTCTTGCTTTGCCTGCTGAATGAGAACTGTAAACAACAGAATTATTGCAAAAGAACACAAGGAAAACATAGCTGTATTTAACTTTAAAAAGTAAACATTTTTTTTTACTTTTAAAAAAATGAATTTGGAAAAGGATTTAAATTTTTCATAGGTATAAAATCAAATGTATTTGCAAAATATTTTTATATGCAGTGAGCAAGTATGTACACAATTTATTTATGTTTTGATTCAACCAAGTACACCATGTAGACCTTTAAATCTCCTCTTTGTAGATTTTCCTATTTCTTTGAAGTCGTTCTGTATGACCATTACTGCAGCTGCAACCTCCAGCATCCTCTAACTTCTTGCTGTTTCTCTTCTTCCACTTCAGAACTTATTGGGACATTAAAAAAAAAAAAAAAAAGTCCTGCTTGTGCAAATCATCCCCTTCCTCAAGTACCTTCAAAAGTTACAGTATAAATTTCAAACTTCTTAAACATTCTGCTACTACCATCTATTGTAATATGCGCCTTATCTTTCTAGTAGTCGTCCATAGGTCTTTTGTGCTCCATCAAAGACAATTACTCTTTAATTCCTGAATACACCTCTGAATACAATCACACCTGCTCCATTTACCTATTCCACACCCTGCCTGAAAACTATTACGTATGCACAACCTCCCCTAATGCCCATTCTTCCTGCAAAGCTCACATGATCCCCTTTGCTCTTTCAAGGGGATCTTCTGTCAAGTCCAACCTCTCTGCTTCTAAATTCCTAGGATTCTTATTGTCTGTTCCATTCACTTGGCTTCTTCAAGAGTCACCAGCAGACACTAATCAATTACTGTTTATATGTAACCTACTGTACAGGAAGCACTTTGTCTAATAGTTGGAATTCAAAGAAACAAGAGTTATAATAATCTGAAGGGTTTACAGGCAATTTGAAACACCCATCATAAAAATTAAAAAGAAAAAATTATAATATGATATTATTATGCAGAGCTCTTGGGATTCAGAAATAGGACACATTTAAAGTTGTAGCTCTCGCTTCAGTCCCTAAGAATTTTGTCTTCCTTCACCCCAAATTAATTAGTTACAACTATTCCTAAGATTTTATATTGAAAGCTCTTGGAGTTAATACAATTTAAAAGGCTTAAAGTTTTGACACCTGTCCAAGTCAAAGTAAAGCATAGGTTCAGTAAGACAGGAAAATGCCTTATTCTCATAGGGAGGTCTCACATTCTTTTAGTCTGTTAGGTGCAATTCTGACTTTCTCATTCCTTTCTACTCTCATGGGTTCTTTGGAAATCTCACTATTCCTCTCTCTTACCTGAAGTTTCCTTGACCTTCCAAATGCATTCTATTTTGGTATTGCCTACTCCCTCATCAGCTCCTAGAAACTGGTATTCTACCTCTGGCTTCTCTGCTAAGTTCATGCTCCTAGAAATATGAACAGGACTTAAAGGAGCACCCTCTAGGAGCACACCTGAACAGGACACATATTACCCCCCCGCCCATGTCCTATGTCTGGTCAGTGGGGAAAAACACTCATTATTTGTTCAGATAAATGATGAAAGTACAGATTAATCCCACCTAAGCAGGCCAGTAGCCCATCTAGATTTCCCAGATACGTGTGAGACACTAGTCCATTGCATTGCCGTAACTCAGGATCTAAATGTGCAAACTCTCCTGGTTTGGATTATCAGCAAATTAATGTACAGGACTGCTAATTAAATTTGAATTTTAAATAAATAATACACATTATTATTTTTTTGTTTGACCAACTTCAGCTTTTTCTTTATTTTTTTTCTGAATACTAAAAGTAATATGTGTCAAAAATTAAAAATTAAAAAAATAAAGTAATACATCCTTATTTTGATGAAACTATAGTAATATGGAAGTATAAAAATTAAAAAAAAAAGAAAGTCACCCTTTCAAAGGGTAATCACTGTTAATAGTTTGTATTCTTCTAGAGTCTTTTCTATCCATGGATATGCTTCCATGTCAGTATATGCAAATTTTTAGCTCATTGTTTTTAACTGCTGTGTATGTAGTAGTATTCTATGGTATGAATGAGTCACAATTTTTTAAATCTATTTCCTTATTAATAGACATTTATAGAGACTCCAATCTTAAACTATTTAAAATATGCTTACACCTATAGCCTTATAAATCTATGTAAGTATTTTTGTAAGTTAGAATCTGGGTTTTTCTGTAGTTCCTTTTTATTTTTTTATTATTTCACTTTTAAATTTTATTTTTGGAACCTAGTATTCGTACATGTTTAAGAAATACATGTGATAGTTCGAAACATGTATACAATGGGTAATGATCAAATCAGGGTATTTAGGATATCCATTACCTCGAACATTTATTTCTTTGTGTTGGGAGCATTTCATTTTCTCTTTTAGCTATTTTGAAATATACAATATGTTATTGTTAATAATATTCACCCCAACATGATGGAACTGGAGGTCATCATGTTAACTAAAATAAGCCAGGCACAGAAAAACAAATTTCACACATTTTCACTCATATGTGAGAGCTAAAAAATTTGCTCTCATGGAAATACGGAGTTGAATGACAGTTATCAGAGACTAGGAAGGATGTGAGGTAAAGAGAGAGGATGAAGAGAAGTTATTTAATGGGTAGAAACATACAGTTATGATAGAAGGAATAAATTCAAGTATCAGATATTATTTTTAATGTAAGTATATGCCCTGCAATATTTTAGACATTTTTTACTAAAAGATTATTCATTGCTTATTGGCAATTCAAATTTAGCTTGGGCATTCCATATTTTATCTGGAAACCCTTACTCTTAGTAGTTCTGTTGTTCTCATTGTCTTCACTTGAGGTAGAGAAGCGACTACCACAGTCCTCTACTTTGGGCATGGATGACATGGAGTTCTCAGCCCAGTTTTGTACAGAAAAATCCTTTACAGAAATCTTCTACTACTCCCCACTCTGAAATATTTTAAATAATCACCTTTATAGATGACAACTTTTCTCCATATTTCCTTTGAAATTTTTCATTTTGGTTTGCTGGTAATATAAGGATAAAAACATGCTTATGCATTGCTGGTAAAAACGTCAATTGTTACAACCATGTTTGCATACAACCTGACAAGATCTATTAAAATAAAACTTGCATAGACATAGACACTTTGGAAATCTCTTTTCTGAGAATTTATCCACCATATGATGGCTTTATATGTATATATGTATCATAAATATACATGTGTGTGTATAAAATGGCACTAGTATAAAAGACTTTATAATGAAGTCAGTTTAGCAATATTGGTTCATAGAAGCAAAAATGAAAAAAAAATTACTACAAATGTGAATCATCATCAGTATAAGAGTGACTGAACAATTTATGACACAAACCTCAATCTAAAATATTTTTAAAAAATAAATTAGAACTTTATCACTTGATTGGAAGAGATTGCCATAAGATATAGTTAAGTGGGGGTAAATATCTAAATTCACAAAAGTACATATTATCACCCGCTTTTGAAAAACAATAAACTACCAGAAAGAAACCTCTAGGTACATTAATATAGATAATTCTTCCTATAACTTTTGAAAATGGAGAAAAGTATGGAAGAATGCATATAATTGTGTTTATGACACAGGTCATCAGGGGTAAATATGTAGGAGAATCAAGTGGGAGGGTGTATTGTAGAGAATTGGTAGAACAAAAAGATTACAAAAAGTGTCTATGATATTAAAACATTTAAATATGTATGCATGAATATGGGCTTGTAAACATAAAAATTATTTAAAATATATTATTTAAGAAAATTAAGAAAATAATGGGTATCATTGTGCTTTTTTGCCAAAAATAACCTTTTTCTTTTCCAGTGTAAAAATTTCCACTTTCAAAAGCTCCTTTACAACATATTGATCCTTTCCATTAAACCAGATTTAGATCTAGCCTTTATTATTGATTTTAGCATCCAACCTTTACCCTAAGGCTTCAGGCTAACTTTGTATAAGTAAATTGTTCAATCATTAAAATAGTTTAAATACCACTGACAGTAACTTCAGTTGTTTATAGGTGTATACAGTAACCAAAATAAACATATAAATACATGACTTTACACTAAATCCTAAAAGGCAGACAAGTTGATTTTCAGGGAAACAACACAGAAAATTGAAATCATCCAACAGGAACTTCCTCAAATTCCACAAAACACAAAACTTACAAACCTATTCACACCAGCGCATAACATCTTTTTCCCCTCTTGTTACACTAGAAAAAAAATGGCATCTCTCTTCTAAGCACAGCTTTTAATCTGTGCTTTGGGATCTATTCACTTTTGAATTCTGTTAATTATTCTAATTTCTGTTTATGAACCAGTTCCTGTCAGCTGGATCCCTCTCTCTAACATAAAACTGCACAAAGTCATCCTTCAGTTCCAAATTTGCCTCCAGTTTATCCCCACACCCTTCTTTACCTCAAGTCTAACTTTTAGAGAGAATTATTCATAGTTGCGATCTCCATTTCTTTAGCTCTGGTCACTCTTCAATCCACTACAAAATAGCTTTCTCGCTCTTTTCTACAGCGAAAACTCCTACTGATAGTTTCACTCCTACTTGACCTTCAGGCCACATACAACAGTCAATGGATATTTTCTGGTCACACCTTATTTGGTGTTTCCACATCATTTGACAGTGTTGACCACTCCATTTTTTCTATTCTCCCTGATAGTATCCTTCCCTTTTCTTGGTTTCTATGACATCATCCTTTCTTGATTTACTATTAGTATGTTTCAGTCTCCTTTTAATCATTTATTTATGTCCATTCTTGTAGACCTCTTTATTTAATGCTGCAATTGTTCATGGCTCAAATGTCTTTTCTTCTCTCTGGCTCTCTCCCTAAGCAATCAGACCTGTGTTCTTAAATACATCTATATGCTGATGACTTTCATCTTTGTAGTTCCAGCTGGACTCTTCTCTGGGTCATACATCCAACTGCCTACTCAACATCTTTATCTGGATGCCAAAAGTATTTGAAACTCCTGATATCCAAGGTTCAGCCCATTATCCTCCTTCTAAGCTTTGGTAATTTGCCACTCTTAAGGTACCACACCATCATTGTCCAGATGCATAAACTACAAATTTAGGAGTCATTCTTATTATCTCTGATTCTTTCAGACTTATTTTATCGTTAAATTTTTTAAGTTGATCACCCCAAGATATTTCAAACCTCTCCTTTTGTCACCGTCTCCCCTGCTATCAGCCCTTATGCAAGCTACTCTCATCTCTTTCCTGGACAATATTTATAATAAATTAGGATATATAAATTAATATTATTGTAATTATTAGGTAGCCTACTAGTGGCTTTTTTCTTTATTAATATTAGGTTCCCTCTTCTCCCACTATTCTTCAAACTAGGCATTGATTTTTCAACAATAAATCTGATCAAATCACTCTGCTTAAAATTTTTAAATGACTTTGAATTGTCCTTAGGAACAGTACCAAGAACCTTATTATTGCCTACAAGTCCCTGTATGATCTAGCCCTTGCCAACTTCTTTAGTATTACCTTTTAGATCTTCCTTTCTCAGGGAAATATTTTTTAACTTCACAATCCCAGTGAACTTAGTTTGTTTTATCTTTTTATGGAGTCATTTTCTTCTTTCTGAGTACCTATCTCAGTTTTTATATAAATATCTATTAATGACAACATCTTTCATTTATAGGCTCCATTAGAACAAGTAGAGTTTTTGTTTTCTCATCATTGTAGTTTGAGTTCAAAGTCCTGGACATGGCATGTAGTCAGTACAAAGAAATTGCTTATTAAATAAATGAAGAAAAACAAAAACAGAATAGTGTGGTGGTTGAGCGAACAAGCACTGGAGTCAGATACACTGAAGTTCAAATTTCAATTCTGTCCTTACTAGTTATATGAGCAGTCTTTCCTAGTCTTCTCATCCCTACTAAGACGGTAATAATATTTACTGCACATAGTTATTAAAAATATCCATGGCTAACTTTAAGTGATCACCTTGGGTTTAGCGCTGGACTAATTACTTTTACTTGCATTATCTCACAAAATTAAAGCGTTGTAATAGGACTTAAATATAATTCTTATTTTAGAGGTAAATAAAAAATTAAAGGGTTAAGTAATTTTGCAAAAGTCACACAGGCTATAAATGGAAGAGTGATGGGTAAAACTTCGATCTGTCTGACTCCAAAGTCCATGTTTAAGCCTTATTGCTTTAATCATCCCTCCCCTCATGCGGGTATCATGGGTGGCTCATTGAAATCATGTATGCACTGCTTACCACAGAGTCTGGCACATAGTAAATCCTCCAACAGTGGTGTTTATTGTTTTTTCCTAGTGTTATTGTTATTTATATTATTATTAGTTAACAGTATTATTAATTGAATTTTTTGTTATTAACACAGATGAGACCTAGGAAGTTAAAATGCTAGATTTCTATTTCCCTGGAGGATAAATGTATGCACACAATAAGTCCCCTGTGAACTCTACCTGCTACAGAGCTGGTAGCTTACATCTAAGATGGAAGCTTTCTTCCCAGTCTTCAAGAGCCCTCAAAATTCTGTCATGTCCAAGAGTCCTGCCCAATACCGCCAACAAGAGAAACTCACTTGCCTCTGAATTCAGTGCAATTTGAACTTCTGCTAAAGATAAGGTAATTAATCATAGGCCATGTCGCACCATTTTGTTTTACTGTTATTTATCTTTGAAGGTTAGAGGACACCTTGGCCTTCTAACTGAATTATAATTTTGCTGAACTCCAGCCTTTTACTGTTTTGTATTTTCTCAGCACCCAACCAAATGCTTTGCACACCATTAGCAAAGGAACAAATATTTGTTAACTGATTGATTAAAAAGAGGTATAATAATAAAACAAAAATTCTTCATACTCTTTTCATAGACCAAAATGTTAATGTTCAGATATGAATAGTTTATGAGAGGAACGTTTTAAGTTCAGAGAAAGTTCACTCAGAGCAATAGTTTCTTCAAAGGTTTCTCACCAGATAGCTTAATATTTTACTAAGCCTACTGATTTCCACTGAGACAGCATCATAGCTTACAGGGACATTTCTGTGTTTTTAAATCCATAAAATTTTAATAGTATGGTTCTTGATAGAGATTTAAATGACTGCTTTGCTTTCCAAAGGCTATTGACATTATTCATATCTCTTGCAATTATAATTATAGCTGCACCCTAATATAAACAAAAAGTGAATGTAAGACTGAGTTAAGAAAATAAAAATATCATTGAAGTAATATATCTCCTTATATACTAAAGAGAGATTTTGGAATACTTGCCATATTAATAGATAAGTATAAGGTTTTCTAATGAATATTAGTAAATAAGTAAACACACACACGTCAATAAGCTTACTAGTTGTATGTTTTGGCATACATATATTTAATTCTTTTTCAGTTCCTGTTTGTTCCCATTGGCCCTTTACATTGTGAAAAACTCATACCTTCACAATGAGTATTGTTAAGTTCATATGTATATGGTTATCGTATAAACTGACATTATTTGCCTATTTTTGACATTGAATTAAAATCTTATAATCAATACCAGTCTCCTGGATTTTCTTATAGTGGTTTAGAGGTAGAAATCGGTTGATACGGGAAAAGGGAAGATAGGATAATCTTGGATATTGTTAGAAACTGCACTTTCATGGCAAGCATTCTGATTTGTTTAGACGAAATGTTTTCTTGGATTGTCATTTGAGAGAACTGATGGAGAATACAGTTGAGCGAGAAGAAAGCTGCCCTCCCCCTCCCTACTACTTACACACAATTTTTATAGTGGCAAACCAGGGCCATGCTAGCCAAATAACTGACAAAGAACATTCTATGTGTTTTTGTCTTGCTCAAATCAGTAAAAAATAAAAAAATAGCAATGTTAACTTTCTGTTTAGGCATCATCTAGTTAGTCAAAGCTTTTCTCTGGATTTCTTCTGTGCTCAAAGAGCAGCCAAAAATATTTTTATTTTTAAACTATGTGTATTTGTAAAAACTCTTTTAGATAAAGAGCTTTCTTGCTGACATTTTCCCCTAACATATCAGCATATTTTTCAGTCATTTTGCAAATAATGTGCTTGACTAGAGTGAGACCATAATATATCTTTTATATGTGACAAGTATGTCTTGTGGATAGTTTGACCAAAATGAACAATTCACAAACTTACAATTTAGTCTTATTTTTTCTATTCTCATAAAAATGATATTTTCCAGAAATATTTTCAAATACCTTGTTTAATCCAGAGAACTGTAAGATGAGGAAACCTATGGAATGTTATAGAAACTAATGCTAATGACTAATAATTAAAACTCACTTGATATTTCAGACATATAATAATGCTATAAAATAGATAATGTACAACAGAGCTAGGTCATAGAAAAGTCACAAGATATCTTGAATACTTTTGATCACTAACAACATAGTCACTTCAATTTGAAAATCATATTGGTGACTACCTTGTTCATCACTTTTCAAATGAAAGGATAATAGCACAGAGAGGCCAGGTGGCTATTCCAAGATAAAATCAACAGAAATCAAAATATTCACCACTAAAATCAAATTCTCTTCATATATTTTATTGCTTTATTCCACAATTGTTTTCTCAAGTAAGAACTTGTTATTCTTCAGTAATGTCATACAGAAACATTAAATATTCAGATTTTTAAAAGAAGCCTGTGCCTTCCCTATATTAAATAAATTTCATTTAATGACTCATAGAGAAATTGAATCTTTCATTCAATATATTCTAGACAACCTACCAGCAATTTCTGAAGTGTGAATATTTTCTTAACTTCTGTTTAACTTTTAAAACAATCTCTGTAGGAAAATGTGGGAAATTAACTCTCTCTTAGACAATAATGTAAAAATAGAATAGAGTCTTATAAAGCATGCTCTCCAAATTAGAACAGAACATAAAAAGAGACAGCTACACAAAAACCAGGGAAAAGAGCATTTCAAGTGAGGGAAATAGTAATAATATTATTATCCATGATATTTCATATATTCATTAAAGAGAGCACAGATTAAACCAAAGAAGATGTTCAAAATAAATTGCTAGATTTAAAATCACATTTCAAAAATCAAAGTATATGTAGTATGATGCATTTCTGCAGAGAGAGACATACAGAAGCAAAAAATAATTGAGAGAATAGGCTAATCATGCTTTCAGTAGTTACATATGGAGAAGATTTATGAATAGTGCTTGTATTATTTTGGTTTATTTGCATTTATTAGATTTTTTACAATGAAACTACATTATCTTGAAATAAAAATGTAAATATTAAAACAATTAACACTGTGTTTGAAATTATTGTGAATATACCACCGTGATCAGTATCCCCCATTACATTCATCCAATCCCCCCAATCAAAATACTATGGCCTTCATTTCAAAATGACAAGCTTCCCTTTAACAACCTTTTTGATTTGAGGTAAAGTAGACTAAATTAAAATTGCAGGAATGAGGAAAATGGATATGCTCTAATTTCAGTAGCTATGTAACAGTTATCTGTTCCTGACTTCCATATTAAGCTTTCCAGAAATTGATCTCACTGCAAAATTAGCACCAGTGAGTCAAAACAAGATGAGGTAGGAGTTTCCCCACCAGCTGTTTTAAGGCCATATATCCCCAAGTGTGATATGCTGTTCCCCAAAGCTCACAAATGACAGTCATTAAGGATTTGCCTTAGATGTCCTAATAAGTACCTTTTATTTTCAGAATCAAAGCAAATCTGTAATTACTGGGGAAGTGTGGGCTCAGGCTGATTTACACTAGAGTACTAGGTAAAGAAATCCAATCTTTCTCTGTTTCTCTCTGGGAGATCGCAGCTGGTATGCGTCTCTTCTTTCTAGGCCAAGAGACAACATTGACCCAGTCTGTTGCCTAATCCTGCCTATTTCACACTCTTATAATGTACTCAGGATTTATGTTTACAGAAGAATAACAAAATTGCAGAGTGGCATCTATAGCAACACAGAGAATATAATTTCTCTAGATAAAGGAGATTAGTTGCTACTGGAAAGATTGCTCACTTGGAACATAGCTCATTGCTACTTTCTTGGGCTTAGCACATAAACAAATCTTGGAAATAGTAAACCTAACAACCTGCAAATTCTCTAGAAAAATGTTATTGTTTTTGTTCAGCAATAGGATTTAAAAAAAAAAAATTTGTTTTATTTTGTTTTGTTTTCCCTCCTGAGGCGTTGCTACATGATTCTGTATTCAGTCCTGTTTTCATCAATATTGCAACATTCCTATTGCCTTCATAGAGGTTCCAGACTGACACTGTAACGTTCCTGAGAGTGGTTAAAACAGGTTAGATCCTCATGAATCCCATCTCCTCATCTGGGGGACAGAAAGAGATTACATTTCTCATTCCTCTTTGTGGGTAGGTTAAGGTCAAAATGCCCATGAAACATGAATGAACATTAGGTATGGCTTTTTCTAACCTGGCCCCTAAAATCTCCAGGGACAATTTAGCTCCCTCTGTCTTCCCAGGCTGTGTGACGGAAAGTGGACGCTAAAATGACTAAGCCTCACTATGGCAGGAGCCTGGATCCCAGACTCCCTGCTTGAAAGAAATCTGCCCAATAGAGACTCCTGACCTACTTTAGACTTAGAGAAAGTGAGAAACAAACTCTTATGATTAATGTGTTAGGCTACTGAGATTTGAGGGGAGCTGGGAGGTCGATGCACTAATGTCCTAATACACTGAATCTGTGTTTTCTCACCTAGAATAGGGGCACTATTCCATATACTGCAGGGTTGTGGTGAGTATTCAAAGAGAAGATGCATTCAAAATACCTAGAAGATATATCATCTTCATCAGTGCTTTCAAACAGCCTATTCTTTGGAGTTATTACACTGCCTGGCTTGGCCCCACATCTCTAATTCACATCCCCCCTTAGATCTCTTCCAATTTCCACAATTGTCACACTCATCCCATCCCTCTGGTCTTTTTTGCTCAAAACATTTCTCTTTCAGATTGCTGGTCCATTAGAAACTATTACTTCCAAGGTGCTAAAATTAGCTTAAAAGGTAACTTTACCCAGGCTGCATTTACATCTTAATGAATGGAGTTAAGTGACTTTGTGGCCTTT
The DNA here is from genome assembly GCA_963574885.1 of Lepilemur ruficaudatus. NCBI lineage: Eukaryota > Metazoa > Chordata > Mammalia > Primates > Lepilemuridae > Lepilemur > Lepilemur ruficaudatus. The sequence continues at coordinate 43,576 of CAUYRT010015103.1, read as the reverse complement.
GAGGCACAAAAGATTGAAGTCCTAATTGTGTAATTAGAAAGAAGCAAGAAATCCTTGGGTAGGAGAGTAATTATAACAATTTAATGTTGAACGCTCAATATGCATCTGAACCAAACATCTTGTAATGTGTTTATTGCAGCATTTCATCCTCATAGTACATCAATGAGAAAGACACAGTAAAATACAGATAGTACAGATAGGTAAAGCCAATTGTGAGGAAACTGAGGCTGAGTGTGGTAAAGTGACAGGCCCATGGTCACACCCTACGTGGAGAAGCTAGAGAGAGAACCCTGCTTAGACTCGCTGGTTGAAGTCCATTGCCCTTCTTTTACTATCCTGCTTCCGGAGATCTGGAGTTGGTTACGTAGTGAGCATATTTATAAAAGTATTTCTTATCCTTTCTTACTATTGTCCCTCAAATCTTATGAGATACAAGATCCTCACTTCTGCTTTGTGATAGGACTATACTGGTGCTTCACAAGTGGAATTTAGGTAAATTTTTACTGGGAGATATGGAGCCTCATCCACTCCTATAAAAGACACAATGCATTAACTAGGGGTACCTAAAAACATACTTACAAAGTTTTTAAAAAGAAATTGCTCACTCATTGTGGGGGAAATGTAATTAAAAACAAAATCTTATCCTGACCCAGGATCTCTCTACAAAGATAGTAGAGAAAGAAAACAAGTTTGTTATTGAATAAGCATTAAACTAGAATACAATAGGCATCACTGAGAGACTGCAAAGACAGAAAACGTAGTACTCTTTTATACAGCTGAGCAGACACAACCCATTATATGCACGTCCTCAAGATAAACAATAATTAGTCCTCAAGTAAGAGAACTAGACATCACCATGTATTTATTACACATAGGTCATCCTACATTTACCTGGTAATTGGGAACTACCTCTGTTAATTAACTGACTTAACACAAAGGAAAAATAAACTTCTCCTATCTTTATGACAGAAAGTAGTTTTGCAGCTTAGAGCAAAGAGCCCACAGAAGTTAGGCTCCTACCCCCGCAAAGAGATTGGGTGACATCCACACCATCTCCCTTGATCCCTCAGTGTTTACATTTCAAAGAGATTGTCCCCAGGTCCTTAAGAAAGACATTTCTGGGTTGTAAAACTGACAAAAGCTTATTTAGCTATTAGAAGGATTTAGCATTTTCAAAGAAATGGAGAAAGAACTTACAAGTTTTCTGAAGTAAATGCTCTAATAAAAGAGAGTGGAAGGAAATGGCTTTACTTATTTTCAGCAGAGAGAATCAAGCCTCTTATTTTTAATTTGTATTTGCCAATTCACCATTCACCAATGTGAATTGATCAATTTGTTCTGGGTTAGAACCAAGGACTCCAAATCCTGCTGAAAGTTGTGTCTGAGATCAGACCAAGACAAATAGTAGGTCCATCACTGTCCACAACAATTCCCCACAAACAGATGTGAACAGGCACATAATGGCCACTCATTGATTAAAACAGCACATGTAGTAGGGATTGGGGGAATTGAGTCACAGAGCAATTTGACTCATTAAAGTCATTCTGGTAACCACTGGCACAAGGACACCAGGGGTGGGTGTGGGGGACAGGGGAAATCTCAGGTATGTTTGTCCGGACTTATTTGACTTTAAGAAACAGAAATTCAACACAAAGTAATAATTTATAGAATTCCGGAAAGGCTTAAACACTAAGACACAGTGAGGTTGGGAGTGCATCTGCCAGAACACTCTCTCCTCCTGTCTCTGTTTTATCCCCCTTTGTTGCAGACTGATACCCCCTCCTCCCACACCCCCACCCCTGGCCACCCCCTACCGTGGGAAGGATGCAGAACTCTCAAGTATACACAAGGCAAATCAAGGCCAAGGCCAAAGCCTCACTGATTTGACAGGTAAAAATATAACAAGCCACTTTAGATTCAGTTTATTACTTACATGGACAGTGAAAAGAAGAGTAAGTCAAAAATACCAGCTCCCCAGGGTTTTTGTACCACCCACCAAAAACACAAACAGCTGAAACATAAGGCCAGATGAGTACAGTGTGAGTTATGAGATACCCTATTGCTGACAGCCAATTCTAGACAGCAGTTAAGTGTTTTTATATCCTGCAGTTCCATTCCTGGGGCACGAAGAGGGAGGGAGAAGCAACACCTCATCAGAAACAGACAGTGGAGGAAAAACTGTCTCATGACAGCCTCAGGAAAGATAGGAAGGCAAGTGGGTGATGGCCTTCTAGCAGCTTCTTATAGGCCTCTGATACGCTCCTGTCCTGGGAGCATTGTAGGTCATGCTGTCAAGACTCAGGATTGCCAGAGCTGCTATTCTGAGCCTCGAGTCTCAGCACAAGTGTTGGCCTGTGTGGTCTGTGCAGACACATGAAAAGTCATCAGGGCACCACGAGGGAGTCACTGAGTTAAAATAATAACAGTTTCTGTTTTTATAAAATCTTATTCACTAAAAAGAAACTGACTTAGAGACACATTTTCTAAATTCATGTTTTAAAAAAAAAAGTTCTGAAAAAAGGTTCATTGATCCAGCCTAAATTAGGTCCTCACATTTGGACCAATCAAGAGTGTCACATTATGGAAATATTTTCCCATCATTTAAAGGGAACCAGAGAGGAAAAATATATATACTTTATATTCAAAATCCCCTGAATCCCAATGGAAATTTTCCTATGTCTTAGAGATTCGCTGAGGCTTCAACACGGAGAACAATTAGTAATCAATAATTTACCCATAATGTTCACAGAGTTATAAGATGTATCTCCATGGAACCTATTAAGAGGTAGCCAAATGCAGTCTTATGACTCCTACCCAGTTGTACCTTCAATCTACACTAGAGTTCCCAAAACATTTACTGAGTAGAAATAAACTCCAAGTATCCTTTGAAGGAAATTAACAATTTTAAAGACAGCCATGGGCTTTTCCTCTTGTTTCTTGCTTCTCCAGCTCATGAGCCAAGTCAGGGGCTACCCACAAGAACCATCACAGTGATGGCATTTGACAATCAGCAGCAAAGACTGTGATTTCACTCTCCAGTTAGATGATTACTGAGTTTCTAAACCTCATAGTCCATCCTAATACTAGGATAAAGTGGGAGAGAATTCCTCTAAGAACATAATTTGAGTCTCTTGGAGCTTGGGGGCCAAAGAAAATAGAGCCAGACTTTCATCTAGAGAAATCTAAAGGTGGAAGGCTACATGGAGAGGGCTGCAGTGAAGTCAGCCCACAGTCTTGCTGCTGGCAGGGTAAGAGTAAGTGTGTCTCATGGGCCCAGTATGACTGTAAAGGACCCTGCAGAGAGGGCTGCCTGTCAGGGTGAAGAGACCACGGGGGCACCACTGGAAGGCAAGAGCAAGGAAGTCATGAAAGGCCAACAAGAGAGCACATCATCCAAAAAAACACTATGTGGAGTGTTCCATGAGAGGTATCTGAGAGGTCAAAGGCATCCCAGGAGAGACAAGGTCTATGTTTTAAGGACAAAAGATATTAAGGTCCAGCACAAATAATCCAATGGTTTGAAAACCATTTTGATCATAACTTATGGCATAAAATACACTTTATGTGGCAATTTGGTACACATACTCACACACGCACATATTGTCTCTATTTCTCTTTCTTTTTCCCTCTCAGTGTGTGTGTGAAATTTTGATGAAAGAAACAGAATCAATATTTCACTAAATATTGCTTATCCTTCTTGTATGAGATGAAATGTTGAAATATTTTCTATAAGATGCCATGCAAAGTTATGCTAGTCAATTTTAAAACATAGGTCCATAATCAATTAAATTCAATATATAAAGTATACAAGGGTCTTGACCCAACTCCTAGGAGCCAGAAGGATCAAAGCTAGTGAAAAGAGTAGAGTAAGAAGAGCAGTAAAGCGGATCTTTACCTGCTGTTGGTCTGCAGAGTTTGGATTCTGGCTATGAATTGTACGACAAATTGATGTTATACTTGACTGAAATTTTTTCTGTCTGTTCTAACAACACTGACACACTTGGAAAAGGTATGTCCTCTGCCCAATGTATTATATAGGCACAGAGAAGGGAGAATGCCCTAACCTGTTGGAAGATGGTATGTGATAAAATAAAATAAAGCTGCTTCCTCTTTGTACCCCCATTGAATTCAGCCCATGCAATAAACTAGTCTCATCATAATAGCTACCTTTTATAAAGACCTTAACTATTGGCCAGGTGTTTTCAAAGTCATTGTTTTATCTAATCTTTATAATAAATACTCATAAAGTACTACTTATTGAGAAAAGTTTGATGCCTTTGGAAAGGTTGGTTGACCAGTTTTCTGGTCTTCTAACCCTTGAAGCATGATATTTAGTGTGTCAACTAGTGGAGATATTTGTGATAGAAAGTCAGGATGAAAAGAAAGAGAACTACACAAATACCCTAGGGTTAAGGGCTCAAGGAGTATCTTTATTATGCAGGTGGGCAGAGAAAAGACACTGAGGAAGTAGCTTGAGGAGCAGCTCCTGCATGTGAAGGCAAGAAACTAGAGGGGAATATTGAATTGTAATAATAAGAATAATGCTGGGGGTTATGATTTCCCTCATGGAGCTCAAGAAACTCATAGTAATAGATTTGAATGCTATCGATGTTATTTTTGCATGAAGAAGCTTAAGAAGCCTCACCAGCTAAAGAGAGACAGGGCTGGGATTTGAATCCACTAACTCTTAAGCTCATGCTACTGAATTTATTTTAGTTTGTAGACACCATTGGTTATCTTCTTCTGAGTTCTGTGTCTGGTATTTATGCATCAAAGAATAAAGAGTAAGGCAGCATTGTCAGATTATTAAGTAGAAAAGACCATAGTGGACTAGTTAAAGGATCAACTGAGAAGGAGCCATGCTTCTTCTCAGGAGGGGAATAGTGACACATGTGTTATAGTAATTCCCTCCACCTGTGACAACAAGGGAAAACTATAGAAAAAATTGTTCGATACCTCTCTATATTGAAAAGCACAGAGTGATATAAGTCAACATTAATAGATAGCACTGGCAATACACAAATTGCAATTAAGTGCTCTAATTTCTTGAATGAATAGATGCCTACATCATCTGACTGAAGCTTAAAAACTTGGCTGTGCCTGTTACTTAAAACTGCATTACATAAATTCATTTAATATTGTAAAGAACTCTGGAGGGTTTTTTTTTTTTTTTTTGTAACATTTACTCTGCCACAGAAATTTCCAACGAATTCGATGGCATAAACTATAGTAACAGGCAAACTGTTCTTAATGAGGATGCCATAGTCTTCCACTGTTTGTTCATATCTACTTAAGAAATCATTAGCAGCCAGAAGCCCTAAGGTTTGTTCTCGAGAGCACTTCATTCTTAGGTAATTTTTTTAAAAAATTGCTTATGCTCTATGACTCAGAAATAAGGTTCTTCACAACACAGAGATGTAATACATTTTGTAATTGGCTTCACCTTTTCTCAGAAAAAAACTCAAATCACTTCCATGTATGTATCTCTATACAATCACAATGGAATGTTGAAGTGAGAAACAGCAGGTAATCTATTTAAAACATCTCTGGAATTCGGATCAAAAAGAGAAAGAGAATCTGGTTACTTCTTCCAAATTGTATATGTTGAGTTCAATATATTAGTTGTTTTTTTCTTTTTAAATTTATTGCTCATTTACATAGGGCTTTCTTTTAAAAGCATGTCAAAGTGGACTTTGGTGAAAACTAGGGGAGGGGGAAAAAAAGAATGAAAAATATAGATCGAATATAGCCAGCTATGTAGTACTTTTTTTGTTTTGGTTGAGTATGTTGTAGAAGGAATTCTCTGCAGATGATACATCCTGTAACTTTGGGCAGATGTAATCCCCTGCGGTGACACCAGCAAAGATTTCCCTTCACGTTGAAGACATTTGCAGCCCTTTTGTTCCCTCCCCCAAAGAGGAAGTGCACCCGGAGGAGGGACGTTCTGAGCCATATGCAAGCCCGGGAATGATCTGTACTCTTTTCAGGATTCCCGTGGTGCCCTGTGAGCCTTACCTTGGAAGGGAAAGCAGCCCTGGTGTTGCGGTCTGGGGTTGGGATCCAAGGGCGTTGAGTCTTCCCAGAAAGCCCTCTCTCCTCCTTGCTGCTGATTCGCCCCACCTGTTGCTTTGAGCCTGGCTTCACACTCACCTCAAGGACACATGCTGAGGTTGACTCTGTCCAAATCCAGTCTCTGCTCTCTTTAGTGTTCCTTGTAGTGTGTCCTGAGGGGTTACTGTTTGTGTGATTTTCTTTCTTTCTTTCTTTCTTTTTTTTTTTTCAATTTCAGCATATTACAGCGGTACAAATGTTTAGGTTACATACAGTGACTTTACCCACCCATATTCAGTTTGGAAGAAATAACCGGATCTTCTGCTCTGGCAGGCTGTAAACAGGGCCAGGGAGGGGCATTGTTTTTCTTTTGGTGATTCTGCCAGGTTAAAAAGGAAGATAGAAATTGAAACAAAATATTTCAATCAAAAACGAATCCTTCAGTGAAAGTTGCCCGATCCCCTTTACTACCACCCCTCTAACACCTTCCCCCTCGTTGGAAGCACATTTCTGCAAAGAAGGAATGCATTGTTACTGAATAGTAGGGGGACAGTCCCCAGGGAAGACACATCAATCTAATCATTTAAAAGAGAAAGATGAATGACCTAAGGCTCTTCCCAATCAAATGCTGTTTCTGCACATTCTCAGAATAAATGGCACCGTTTCCTGTGGTGAACCAGGAGCTCTCGCCCCTTGGCTGGGCTTGCCTGTGGTGGTCATGCGTCCCAGGCCCTGGAACAAGGGAAGGGGCAACTAAAATGGACATATCTGTGACACCAGGGCACCAAATTGTTCTTTGAAACCCAAGCAAGATCTTAACTCTTCCTAATGGCCCTATATTGAGATTCAGTATTTTGATTTCTTGAAATCTCCCTCCAATTTACTATAAGAGATGGATAGATAGCTTCAGTTCTGCAAGTAACTATTGTAGGAAAAGGTCTAAGAAAGAAGATGGAATGAACAAAGCCACATTTGATAACCAAAGATCTCCTCCAGCAATGGAACCTACTAGTCTCTCCTCAGAAGGATTCCCTTTTGGTCTCAGAGGTGGTGCAGATAAATGTGGTCCTTTTGGTGCTGAGCTCACTTAATCCGTATTTAAAATAACAAAGCAAAACAAATGAGGTGGTGGAACTTTTGGACACCTTTTAGTTCCAAGAATGGTTTTATTAAATCTGCTATCATCTTCACAACTGGCCTGGTTCTATGTACTTCAATACTCACCCACATGATTCTGTGATATTGCAAAATTAATGCATCTATCACTCTTCACCACCCTAAATAAATGTTGGTAATGTAGTTCCACAATATAAATCGTATAGTCATAATAAATTAACAACAGACTCATCCGAGGTACAAAAACAAGGATACATTGATGGCATTAATAATAGCATGAAAATATATAATAATGATTTTGTTCTCCAGAGGCAAGAGTGAGTTGTATTACACAATGAATTTTACAATAAACATTTCCCAAAAAAAAAGAGAGAGAAAGAATATGTGTGACTAACATTGAAAATCTCATATTGAATCAAACCTCATAGACCAACTCTGAAGCCCAGAAGAGCTCCTATACATTTTTTTGGTAAAGTAAAACAACATAAGAAAAATTAGGATGACACCATCAAACTTGCCATTTCACAAGACTTGAAACTTTAGCCTTTGTTGAAATATAGGCTTAGTTAATGTTGAAAACATGCAACAGTCACCAAAAAAACTTGAAACATTAATTAATCTGATAAAATTTCAACAACAAAGCTGTGGTTTTAAGGCAGTGAGCAGATACCAAAAAAGAAATAAAGAGAAAGAAAGTCTTTCATGAGTTTTGTTGTTGCTATGCAGGTACTTCCTTTACATATTATTTTCTCTTTAATAGGGCTCCTCCCCATCCTTCTACCACAGAAAGAATATATGAAGATGTTCATTTCAAAATTGCTTCCAATAAACTAAAGCAAACAGAATTTTTCCTGTGACAATAAGTAGCCTTCGGATAGTTTATATCAAAAAATAAAGAGTAAAAATGCATTATTATTCTTCCATTAAGCATGCTGGCTTACTTTAAATTGTTTTATATATTATTCTTTCAATTTTTGAATAATTTGATTAAGTTTTAGGAAAATAATTACTTATTAAAGTGTCTTGAGAGCTTATCAGCATTGTGTTCATTAGCATTCATTGTTCCTCATTATTACATTTTTGTAGGCATACCAGGGAAATACAAGGTATAAAGAAAGAAAATGTATCTTGTAAAAATAATAAGCCAAATTGAGAAATTCTAAATGTAGAAAGAACTTTAGAGATTATTTAGTCCAATTGCCTCCTTTTACAGATGAAGAAGCTGAGGTTCAAAGAAATGTAAATAAGCTGGTTTATCTCAATTATCCAAGAAAGTTAGCAAAATACGCATTCAGTTCAGTGATCTTTCTGTTATCCCATATTGCCGTTCTTTAGGGAGAGATTATTTTCTAAAGTGTTTTCTCTCTTTAGTCATTTAATTTATCTTGTGAAGAATGAGAGATTCTATTATACTTTACATCAATATCTTGGTTGGTTAAATTATAGCAGATAACTACCTTTCAAAATTGATTGGAAGCTACCCTATGCAAGACCGAACACTATTTTATTAACAGTTGCTTATCATATCTGACCTTCTAAAGTGACAGAAGATTTTTGTTGTTCCAAATAAACATAAAAAATTCAAGAAAGCGTTTTTGTAAGGAGCTTATTGCCTATAAAGGTATAGTCTTTTAAGACATACTTTAGTATAAAATATGTATAACTGCCTTATAGATTATTAATAGGTTCCCAGAATGTTTAGCATACGAGATGTGTTATAAAACAAATTGGAATTTTGATCCCAAGTTTCATTTCATATCTATTATTTTAATTGTATGAAAATTATTAGAAGACTGGTGCAAGACTCCAGACAAGAGATGACGACATTGAACCACCGTGACAGCAGTGGTGGAAGTGAGCAGGGTGGTGCCTCTGATGTATTCGGAAAACAGAGTAAAACATTTTTCTCTTGGTATCAATTTGCTATGTGGAAGGCAGAGTTACAGCCTCCCAAAGTGTCCATGTCTAATCTCCAGAACCTGTGAAAATGTTAAGTTATACGGCAAAGGGGAATTAAGGATGCTGATGCAATTAAGGTTACTAACGAACTGACCTGAAAATAAGGAGATTATCCTGGAGTATCCTAGTGGGCCCAGTGTAATTGTAAAGGTCTTTAGAAGTGGAAGAGGGAGGCAGGATAGTGAGTCAGAGGAGAAAGTGATTACTGAAGAAAGATGCAACCCCTCTGACTTTGCACAAGAAAAAAGGGGTCGATGTGCCAAGGAAAGTGAGCAGGCTCTAGGAACCAAAAAGGGGAAGGAAACATTTTTATTTAGAGCCTCCTGTGTATACATCTATATCCAGTGAGACCCATGTCCTACTTGAAGCCCAAAGAACTGTAGGATAATAGATTTCTTTTTGTGTAAGCCACTAATTTTGTAGTAATTTGTTGCAACAGCAATAAAAATACTAATACAGCTTGGGTATGATATATGAGAGAAGGAGAAGAGCCAAGGGTGACTCAAAGTTTAATGCAATTCTATTTGTATAAATTGTTTGTCTTATAAAGAGTTGATTCATTATTTGCATAGCTAATTTTTATATCTTTTGAAAATTTAACTAATTAAGGCCACTAATTATAATGTGGATGCCCATCTGTAACATGATCACCTCTGACCAGTAATGATGAATACACCTACATAATTTCTCACTTTCAGAAAATAAACTCCAACTTTTATTAAATTTGATAATTTAGCATAAGGCTCTATGATGTGTGATTGTAAATCACTGACAATATTATTTTAATTAGCAAAAAGGTACTTAAAAATGAGCATTGTCCTTCTACATTGCCAGCTCACATAGCAAAATCCTAATAGGAACCTGGTGCTTTGTCAAAACAGGTTCAGATTTCTTTGACATTGCCAAAGAGTCTGTTTACAAATCTCACAAGCAAAGCATATCATGAATTTACCAAAATACCTTTTCTTTCTGAAAATAAACTAGAAAAATGTATTGCTCAGTTTTTTTTTTTAATTTATATCTTCCATAGCACATAAAAACCAATTAAGGCCCACATGATGGACTAGAAGCAGCCTTCATTTGCTATTCTCCAGGAGAGGATCCAAGGCTGTAGGTAGAGGATCATCCGTTGATGGACTATCTCCGAGAGAGCATTGTGAATCATCAGAGAAGCTACTGAAGACACCCAAAGTGGGGAAGAGAGAATCAGGGTGATCCACTCAGCTAGATAGGAGGGGATCTGAGCACAGCAGCACCCACCAGCTCTCAGCATCTATTGCCACTATCTAGCCATCTCTGTAGCACTGCCACTGACACCTGAGTAACATCACAGCAGCTGTCACAGTCAAATCTGAGCAGAGGGAGAATTACAGCCACGGTAACTCCCTGGAAGGACACTGCGCATCTTCCTAGCCCAGCCAGCCATGAGTGGCCCAGCCACTGTGACCTGAAAAGCCACCAGATGCTGGGCACAGTCCTGTGACCTGCCCAGGCACTGACCAAAGGCCCTGACCTGTCCAGGAGCCCACCAAGGTCCTAAGAACCACCCCACCATTGGCTTCAGTCCTGTGCTGAGTCCAGGCACCTGCCTAGGTCCCTTGTCCCACCCAGGTGCTGGCCAAGATCATGCCACTCATCTCTGTAGAGAGGGACTTACCTAGTACCTTGCCAAATCTTCCAACTGAAACCTGGGGAAAACCCCACCAATTCAAATGAATATCTCCCAGCACTGGCATGGACTATGGGGACAAACACAGGATGAATATCTCCCAGCACTGGCATAGACTCTGGGGACAAACACAGGGAATTGGGACAACATAGAAGAACAGTTACATTTTAGTCTCAGTGCATCTGCCCAATTCCTGCCAGGTCAATTCTCTGGAGTAGAACACAAAATTGCTCTCTAGGGAAGACTCCTTCTTCTCACTAAGTAGGAGAATCCCCAGCAAAGGAGAACAGGATCACCACAAACCTATCCACCCTGAGCTAAGAGAAGAGATTTCAAATGAGAAGAAACCAGTAAAAGAATTCTGGCAACATGAAAAAGTAAGCTAGTTTGACACCACTAAAAGATTATAATAGATCCAAAACAATGGGCCTCAGCCAAAAAAAAAATTGCCTAAATTTCAGAAATGGAATTCATAATATGAATGGCAAACTAGATACATGGGATTGAAGAGAAAATTGAAAACTAACAAAAAGAAACCAAAATAAAAATATTTCAGGACATGAATGAAAAATTTGCTAAACAGACAGATAACATAAGAAAGGATATGACATAACCTAAAGAAATGAGTCAATTAGGGAATTATAAAATACTGCAGAAAGCTTTAACAACAGGCTAGACTACCGAGAGGAAAGAATCTAAGAGCTTGAACACAAGGCTCTAGAACTAACCGAGTCATTCAAAAATGCTGAAAAAAGAATAAAGAATGAACAATCACTCAGAAAAAATATGAGACTATGTGAAACAAGCCAATATATGAATAATAGGGTAGCCTTGAGAGAGAAGAAGAAAAAGAAAAAAAACATGGAAAACTAAAACCTATTTGAGAGAATTATTGAAGAGAAATTCCCTGATACTGACAGAGATTCACATATCCAGATACAAGGTGGTCATCAAACACCAGGAAGATTCATAGAAAATAGGACAACTCTAAGACACACAGTCATCAACCTGACCAAAGTTAAAATGGAGAAGATTCTACAAGTTGCAAGACAAAAGCAAAAACTAACCTACAAAAGAAAACCCATGATGCTCACAGCAGACATCTCGGTGGAGATCTTACAAGCCAGAAGGGATTGACGCCCAATTTTTAGTCTTCTTAAAAAGAACAACTTTCATCCAAGAATTTTATATCCTGCAAAACTAAGTTTCATAAATTATGGAGAAATAAAAACTTTTCCAGATAAGCAAACCCTAAGAGAATTTGTCACTGCTAGACTTGCCCTAAAAGAAATTTTCAAAAGTACCTTATATATAGAAGAGCACAATAAATACCCACCATGTAAAAATACACAAAAGTTAAAGCCCAAAGCTCTTATAAACCAACAGCATAAGAGGAAAAACAAAAGAATAGGTATCATCCAACATGATGAATGGAACATCTCACACTTAATAATACTCAACATGAATGATCTGAATGCCCCACTTAAAAGACATAAAAAGGCTAAATGGATTTAACAAAAACACACAACCCAATTATTTTCTGTCACACATCTAAACCATAAGGACTCACATAGACTCAAGGTAATGGGATAGAAAAAATTATTCCATGCAAATGGAAACCAAAAGCAAGCAGATATAGCCATTCTCATATCAGATCAAAAAGAGCTTAAAACAACAATTATTAAAAAAAGACAATGATTGTCATTACATAACAGTAAAGGGAGCAATTTAACAAGAACATGTAACAATCCTAAATATATGTGCACCTAACATAAGAGCTCCCAGATTCATAAAGCAAATTCTACTAGATCTAAGTAAAGAGACAAACAGAAGCATCTTAATTGCCAGGGACTTCAACACCCCACTGACAGAACAGGACAGTTCATTGAAGCAGAAAATGAATAAAGAAACACTGGGCTTAAATGGGACTGTAGAATGAATGAGCCTAATAGACATTTACAGAATATTCTATGCAAAAACTACTGAATATACATTCATCTCATCAGCACAAAAGACATTTTCCAAGATTGATCATATTTTAGGCCACAAACAAAGTCTGAAAAAATTCAAAAATAAAAAAATTGAAATCATACCATCTACCTTTGCAGACCACAGTGGAATAAAACTAGGAATCAATTTCAAAAGAAACACTGAACTCTAGATAAAGTGAAGAAAATTAAACAATGTACTACTGAACAATAATTGGGTCAATAATGAAATTAAAACAGAAATCAAAAGATTCCTCAAGCTGAATGACAAAGGGGACATAAGCTTAAAAAATCTATGGGATAAAGACAGAACAGTGCTAAGGGAACATTCATAGTCTTAAATGCTTACATCAAAAAGACAGAGAGTCGGAACTGCCTCCCCTGAAAATAAAAAAAAAAAAAGGACAGAGAGATCACAAATAAACAAAATAAACACCCGCATGTCACATCTCCAGGAACTAGAAAAAGATAAAACAAACTAAACTCAAAGCCAGCAGAAAAAAAAAAAAAAAAAAAAAAAAACAAAGCTCAGAGCAGAATTAAACAAAATAGAAAAAAACAAATAAAAAAATAAAAAGTATCAATGAAACAAAAAGTTGGTTCTTTGAAAAGATAAAATCCATAGACTAGCCAGACTAACTGGAAACTGAAGAGAAAGAACTCAACTAAGTTCAATCAGAAATGGAAAAAGAGACATAACAACTGATACTGCAGAAATACAAAACATCATCCATGATTACTATGAAAACCTCTACACACACAATCCAGAAAATGTAGGGAAAATGAATAAATTCTGAGAAATAGACAACCTACCAAGTCTGAATCAGGAAGAAATTGAAATCCTGAATGGACCAATAATGAGCAGCAAGACTGCAGCAATAATAAAAAAAAATCTTCCAGCAAATAAAAGCCCTGGACCAGATGGATTCACAGCTGAATGCTACCAGACCTTCAAAGAATAACTATTAACAGTATCTATTCTACAGAAATTATTCCATAATATTGAGAAAGAGGGAACCCTCCCTAACTCATTCTATGAAACCACCATCATCTTAATTAATACCAAAGCCAGGAAAGGACACAACAACAAAAAAGAAAGAAAGAAAGAAAGAAAGAAAGAAAGAAAGAAAGAAAGAAAGAAAGAAAGAAAGAAAGAAAGAAAGAAAGAAAGAAAGAAAGAAAGAAAGGAAAAGAAAAAAAAAGAAAACTACAGAGCAATATCCCTTGTGAACATAGATGCAAAAATCATCAATAAAATACTCGCAAATTGAATTCAACAGTACATCAAAAAGTAATTTACTATGATCAGGTAGGTTTCATCCCAGAGATGCAAACATGGCTCAACATATTCAAAGCAATAAATAGGATTCATCACATAAATAGAAGCAACAACAAAGACTATATGATAATCTCAATAGATTCAGAAAAAGCATTCAACAAAATTCTACACCTTTTTATGATAAAAAGCTCAACAAACTAGTCATACAAGGAACATACCTTCATTTGATAAGAGCCATATATGACAAACCCACAGACAACATTCTATTGAATGGCAAAATGTTGAAAGCATTTCCTCAAAGAACTGGAACAAGACAAATTTGCCTACTGTCACCTCCTCTATTAAACATAGTATTGGAAGTCCTAGCCAGAGCAATCAGACAAGAGAAAAAAATTAAGAGCATCCAAATCAGAAAAGAGTATTTCAAACAATCCTTGTTTGCTGACAACATGATCTTATATATAAAAAATCCTAAAGTCTCCACCAAAAGACCCCTAGAATTGATACAGAAATTTAACAAAATCTCAGGTTACAAAATCAATGTGCACAAATTAGTTGTATTTCTATATACTAATAACAGTCAAGCTGAGAGTCAAATCAAGAACTCAATACCATTCACAATAGCTACAAAGAAAATAATATACCTAGGAATATATTTAACCAAGGAGGTGAAAGATCTCTACAAGGAAAACTACAAAACACTGATGAAATTAACTATAGATGACAAATACAATTGGAAAAACATCCCTAGCTCATGGACTGGCAAAACCAACATTGTTAAAATGTCCATAATGCCCCAAATCATTTACAAATTCAATGCAATCCCCATCAAAATACCAACATCATATTTCACAGACATAAAAAAATAATTCTAAGCTCCATTTGAAGCCAAAAGAGAGCCTGAATAGCCAAAGAAATCTTAAGCAAAAGAACAAATCCGAGGCATCACATTACCTGACTACAAATTATAGTACAAGGCTATGATAAACAAAACAGCATGATACTGGTATTAAAATAGAGACATAGACTAATAGAACAGAATAGAGAATCCAGAAATAAAACCATATTTATGTGATCAACTGATCTTCAACAAAGCAGACAACAAAATACACCGGGGAAAGGAAACTCTATTCAATAAATTGTGCTGGAATAATTGGATAACCACATGCACAAGAATGAAACAGGACTCCTATCTCTCACCATATACAAAAATTAATCCAAGATGGATAAAAGATTTTAATGTAAGACATGGAATCATAAAAATTCTGGAAGAAAATATAGGAAATACTCTTCTAGACTTCAGTCTAGGCAAAAAATTTATGACTAAGACCCCAAAGGCAAATATAGCAGGCAACAAAAATAAATAAATGGGACTTAATTAAATTAAAAAGCTTCTGCACAGCAAAGGAATAATCAACAGAGTGAATAAACAACCTACAGAATGGGAGAAAATATTCACAAACTATACATCTGACAGAGGACTAACATCCAGAACCTACAAAGAACCCATACAAATAGGCAAGAAAAAAACAAACAACCCCATGAAAAAATGGGCAAATGACATGAACAGAATTTTTCAAAAGAAGATAGACAAATGGCCAACAAACATGAAACAATGCTCACCATCACTAATCATCTTGGAAAGGCAAATTAAAACTACAATTAGATACCACCTTACTCCTGTCAGAATGGCCATTATTAAAAAATCAAAAAACAATAAATGCTGGTGTGAATGCAGAGAGAAAGGAATGTTCATACACTGTTGGTTGGACTGAAAATTAGTACAACCTCTATGGAAAACAGTATGGAGATTCCTCAAAGAAACAAATGCAGATCTACCATTCAATCCAGCAATCCTACTACTGGGTATCTATCCATAGGAAAATAAGTCATTTTATCAAAAAGACACCTGCACTCAAATGTTTATTGCAGCACAATTCACAATTGCAAGGATGAGGACTCAACCTAAGTGGTCATCAATTCATGAGTGGATAAAGAAATTTATTTCTTTAAATACCATGAAATACTACTCAGCCATAAAAAGAGTGAAATAATGTCATTTGCAGCAACTTGGATGGAACTATTAGCCTAAGTGAAGTATCTCAGGAATGAAAAACCAAATATCATATGTTCTTACTAATAAGCAGGAGCTAAACAGTGAGTACACACAGGCACAGAGCAATATAAAGCATATTGGAAATCAAAAACAGGGGAAGGTGGGAGGAGAGATGACGGTTAAAAACTTACCTGTTAGATTCAACGGACACTATTCTGCTGACAGGCACATCAAATGCCCTGACTTAAGCAGTATAAGGTATCCATGTAACAAGATCATTTGTACCCCCTTAATATTTTGTAATAAAAGAAAATGAGGCAGGATCACTAACTTTCTTCATTCATTCACCAAATATTTATGTGTTTATATTTGATTCACTGGACCTATGTCTGAGAGGCCATACATCAGCTATTTTATTCCATTAGCAAAAGTTTCAAGACAACCAATCAACTGAGAAAGCCAAGTGTTAGCCCAATTCTTTGGACCAAAAAGGACAAAGATATGACAGTATCATTCCTGGAGATCTGGGCACACGTAGAGGAAATTGTCAGTACTGGAGATATGAGGTTAGTGCAAGCTCCAGGGAAAACCAATGAGAACAAGTTCAAGGACAGAGCAAAAGCCTGAAGTGAGAAATATAGTTTATGTTGAAGCTTTGATCCTAGAAGCTGGAGTTGGTGAAATAGTGTGAAATCAGTTCAAAGTAAGAAAAAGCTCAGTCCTACAATCTTATAATTTGGACCGTAGTAGTACTAAACATAGTGACTAGGTAAATATCTGAAACTTATATCTAACACACTTGACACACTATTTTGTTGGCAACTAATGGAACATGGGGCAATGAGCTATGTAGAAAATGGATGGCTGTGAGAAGCTCAAGTACAGGACAAAAACTTGTTCTAAATCGAATCAGACAGAAGTGTAGAGTCTAAGGAAAAGCTGAGATTGTATTTATTGCTGCTTCTGTGACTGACCCAAGATAAGGTAGGCTTGGACCTATATGGAGCTGTGTAAAAGAATGGAAGGGTATAAAAACATAATGGAGTCAAAATAGAAAAAAAAATGTTGGTTGGGTTAAAGTGGTAAAGTTCAAAGACACTTAATTCTAAAGGATGAAAGGAGTAACAGAGTTCAAAGGGAAAAAGCGTAAATTCCCAAGGGCATTCTGCTTTCATTGTTTTATGCAAAGCTGAAGCCCTTACCATCTGTCTCAATCCAATAGGAGCTTCTTATTGCATACCTGTCCATCACGTCTCTTCTGTGTTGATTATACTCCCTTTTTTTACCATGCCCAGAAGTTCTTTCTAAACTTGCTAAATGAATCTCAAGATACTCTTTCAAAGAAATGTGTAATCTAGCAATAATTTAAAAGCTTCTCTTTTTCAGATGTACATCAGGCCTTGCTTTGGAGGGTGCTAACTTTCATTAGAACTGGTCACATCAAAAAGTGAAGCTTATCTCAGATAATTAGGAAAATATTCAGAATATTTTAAGCAGTTCCTCCAATTACGGGTGTCAATGCTGCAGACATTTTGCAATTTGTGCTCATCTCAGCACCTAGCCCAAACAGATGATGTTACTGCCACCAGGGTGGAGATCGTGATGGGGAGATTCACACAATCGTCTTAGGCACAAAATTTAAGAGGATGCCAAGAAATTTAGCAGTCAAAGTAAATAATATTAAATGCAATATTTTTAAAAATCTAAATCAATACAAAATTATACCTAGCAAATATCAAATTCATGAGCAAAATGTCAAAATTTAAAGAAAGTCAGAGTCAGTACGTTACTCCCTTTTTGCTGCTCTGATGAAAGAATATTTGGCATAAGAAGTGAGAATGTACTCTAAATTGTGTGTGTGCTAATACATTCTCTAGTGATAAAAACATGGGATTTAGCTTATTGATTACTTTTTATATAAATATGAGAGTATTAACTGCCAAATTTTTCTTCCATTGAAAATATCAAATCAGTTGCTCATTAATAAGTCATTGAATGCCTGATGATTTTGATTTCATTTATCTCTCATTTATACTTAACTTTCATTTTATAACAGATCTATTTAAAATGCATTTTGAATATTTTTATAGGATGTGTTTTTCTACCAAGTTTCCATAGATATGTTTCTCAAGATACACTGGATATAGAATTATATGATTTTTTTTAATGCTATAGAGATAAAAAAAAATTTTATCTATCAATGAAAAGGCTTTATAACTCAGCTGTTAGACATTCACCACTTTAATACACAATCTGTATCTCCTGAACCCAAACTTGACCCATAAATGAGCCCCAACACCAACTTTTTGAAGAAAGCTACAAGCAAGTCATGTAGCTTTACAGAATACGTGTTGGAATGTGTGATAGGTTCCTTTGCACAATGCGGAACATGTCACAATCATTAGCTCACCTCGGATGCTCAGCCTTTTTCCTTCCAGCTCCAGCCACTGGATCACATCTCTCCCTTGACCCTTCCTTTAGAGGAGGGGCTTCTGTGCCACTCCTCCCTCTGCCACTTTTCTCCAAAGGCTGATTTATAAAGGATGTCTTTAACAAAGTAGATCACTTTTCTCAAAGGAATTTCTGTGTTTGTTGCTAAAAAGATAAACATTTCACAATATTGTTGCATACTCCTAAAAGAAAAAAAGTCACCTCTACTGTTTCTTATAGAGAGTGACTCTTTCCTCTAGGAGATAACAATGTAGGGCATTTACCTGCCATTCCATGGCTTACTCCACTCTTCCCTTCTGCCTTTCGGTACATCTGAAATTGTGTTTAAAGAATGTCTCCCTGGTCACCCAGTCACCTAAATACATAAAGGATTTTCCTCTCTCCACCTGCACACATCTATGAATCTAGTGAAAATATTCCCTTGGCCACTATTCCCTCCCACAGTGTCAGCTTCTATCTCTAGTGATTCTTGCCTAGGAAGCATCACAGGGAGCCAGGAGAAGTCACTCCAGCAGCCTGAGTCCTTTGCTGTATTTCTTCTCCTTTCAGGGAAAAGACCTATCGCTGTGTGTGTATACTGCCCATGCCATCGACCTACTCCAGGCTTAGTGTATTCTAAAAAGGGGGTTTTTATTAAGATTTTTTTTCTTTCATGGTACTAAAATTGCTACAGCACATCTCATTTCCCAACATTTGCCTTTGAATCACCATGTCATAATTCTCTTTCTGGATGCACCACCTCCTGACTTCCATTCTTGTTTCAACCCTGCTCTTCTCTGCTTTACATAATTCTAGGAACTCCTTTATATATTCTCTTTGAATCTACCCCCAACTTCAACTTGAGATCCCTAGGTGCTAAGAGTTCAAAGCCTGGCTGGATGGATGCAACTGCTTTATCTGGGCTAATGGTTAGCCAATTGTCCTAACTGGAAGCCAGACTAGTATAATCTCTGGTCAGATGTCCTGCTATCTTCTGGGCACATTCCAGGCTACAGGTGGATGATCTGGTTGTTCCCATTCCCTGACACTCAGCTTGTGTGTGATTAGACTCAGGAAGAATAATCATGCCGGCATCAGTGTCTGCTCCCTCAATCAGAACCATTGCCTTCAGTCCCAATACAACCCCACTATTCCTCCTGTTTCTTTGGGAGCATTGTCTTTTCTATTTCTTCTCCTGAATTTACTTTACTAGCTGTGAGAAATTGAAAAACCATCTTGTCTTTCCTGGATCTTGAAGTTTTCTTCATGGTAAATAGTTCCTGTAGCAATTTACACTAACTGGACATGATTTTTCATACTGCACTTCACAGGATTTCGATACAAAAGTCCCTGAAAGTCTTAACATATATGCTAAGATACTTCCAATGATGTGTGTTCACAAATGTGACATATAAGTCTCAGCATATATCTGCATTATTGAGTAACTTTTTGACTTATGGTAGATATTCTGCTGTATAAAGAAAGGCATTTGTGGTTTTTGAAACATAAATAATTCTTAGTGCCACTCTCTACAAACTTTCTATTAGTCTCTGTTGCATCTATACCTCAGAGGCTTTGTACCTCATTAACATTTTAATGTTAGATTTCAATTCAAAATATTTCTCTCAAGTTCCTGGCATTGGACTCTTCCCTAGCACACCCATGCCAAGTCTCTAGTTCCTGGGTAATACAAGCTCTCAACCAAGAGCCCAAACACTGCCTCTATTAGAGTTTTCAATAGCAGACCTGTTACAGCTAATAAAGCTGATTGGGTCTCTTAATTAGCTCAAGCGTGTATGCAATACACCCTTATTTTCTTACTTGACACATTCCAATTTCCTAAGAAAAGATGTCAAGTTTGGTTTAAATACAAATTTACAGGTGGATACTTCATGAAGGAGTTTCTTTGATCTATTCTAATAAGTTCACAAAACACTGGTCTTGTGTGACTCTCCAGGTAAAACACTCAATATCGAATGAAGCATTGTTCCAAAGGCTTTTCCACAGCATGTTTCTGACATTCAGTTTCTTTACCAAAGACGAGCATGCTCCTCAATCTCCACTTCCTGCACCATTAGCCATGCTGCGAAAGCACTAGAGGCTCTTTTAAGACATTTTAATTGGAGAGGCAACTATATGCTCTTTGTAAAATATCTCAGAAAATTCTCCAAGATCTAGGTGTCAGATACACCCCTTAACAGTATAGGTTATCTATTTCTGCCCAATACCAACTTTGATTTTAAAATATAACCAGCTCATCAGTTTCCAGACAATGCCCATCACATCAAGTATATTGAGATCATTTACTTTTCTCTACTTAAGCTTTGAGGGGACATGTAATTTATCTTAATTTCATTCTTTAGCATCCACACACCAAATCTCTTTCCTAACTTTAATCTTACCCATGAGTAGATGCTGAGTGGGCAGTTTGCTACATATGTCTGGAATTCAGGGAGATTGTTTGAACTGGAAATGCATATTTTAGGTTTTGAGAGTTTATAGAACTCCTATGTCCTATTATAGAATAGGGAATATTGAGAAGCCTGAGATGAGGGATTCCAAATTTTGGAAGTTAGGGAGATAAAGGGGAATCAACAAAAGTAAAAAAGAGGGAGCAGTCAGTAAGAATAAACCAGGAAAGTGTG
Organism: Lepilemur ruficaudatus; assembly: GCA_963574885.1. Classification (NCBI taxonomy): domain Eukaryota; kingdom Metazoa; phylum Chordata; class Mammalia; order Primates; family Lepilemuridae; genus Lepilemur; species Lepilemur ruficaudatus. The sequence continues at coordinate 22,383 of CAUYRT010015103.1, read as the reverse complement.
AAAGCCAAGGAAAGAAAATGTTTAAAAGATAAATGAGTAATCAACTGTGCCAAATAGTGCTGAAAGTTCAAATATGGTGAAGAATGAGAATTAATCTTTAAATTTGATGATAAGGTTAGGATGTCACTGGTTATCTTTTTTTTTTTTTCTTTTCTTTTTTTTTTTTTTTTTGAGACAGAGTCTCACTCTGTTGCCCGGGCTAGAGTGCCATGGCATCAGCCTAGCTCACAGCAACCTCAAACTCCTGGGCTCAAGCAATCCTCCTTCCTCAGCCTCCCGAGTAGCTGAGACTACAGGCGTGAGCCACCATGCTCAGCTAATTTTTTCTATATATTTTAGTTGGCCAATTAATTTCTTTCTATTTTTAGTAGAGACAGGGTCTCACTCTTGCTCAGGCTGGTTTTGAACTCCTGACCTTGAGCAATCTACCCGCCTTGGCCTCCCAGAGTGCTAGGATTACAGGCGTGAGCCACCACACCCGGCCGTCACTGGTTATCTTGACAAGAACAACTTCAGTGGAGAAGGGCAAAGGTCTACTTGAAATAAGTTCAAGAGAGAATGAGAAGAGAGAAGCTAGAGACAGTGAATATAGACAAGACTTTTGAGGAGTATTGCTGTAAAGTGAAGTAGACAAGATGTAGAAGTCAGCAAAATACACAGGATCAATATAAGATTTTTTTAATTGAGAAAAATAGCAGAGTTTGTATGCTTATGGGGAGAAAATAAGAAGATACAGAAGATATAAGGGAGATTTGCAGGAATGATGATCTTGAGAAGGAAAAGAGGCAAGGGTGAGTGCACCACTAGGTTGACCTTTGCTAGGAGTAGACAGATCATCCAGAGTAACAAGAAAGAAAATCCAGCATATGGACCTAAATGTCCATATGAGTAGACGTGGTAGTGGATTCTAGTAATAATTCTTTTCTGATAGCTTCTTAATTCTTAGTCACAGAGGGAGAAAGATCATGATCTGAGAATGAGTATGGGGGTAGGAGATTGGAGGTTTCAGAAAAAAAGTAAAGACATTAAATAATTATCAAAAGAGTAAGAGAGTTAATGGAGTAGGAATGTATATGTATAATATGATGGCCAGGCAACATTAAAAGCCCACTTGAGATTAGTAATAATGAATTTAAAGTGAGATTAGTTGGCTATAGAGTCATCCAGCTTTGATAAGTTGTGTGAATTCAGGCATTCAGTAAGGAGAGAATTTGATTAGGTTAATTAGGGTTGCACTTTGCCAAAACAGGTGTAATGAAGTGAGAAAGGAACACAAAAGTTGAAGTTGTTATGCAATAGAGTGGCCATAATGATTGATGAGGGAATTTAAACAGCCTAAAAAGAGGAGTGAAGGCATAAGGCAGATAAGAGAAAGCATAAATTGGTAGAATTAACAGATTGGAGAATGTGTTGGATACTATGATTTCTGGTTTGGGAATGCAAAAGGGAATGAGATGGACCCAAAATATATAGATTGTGATAGGGGAGAGAAAGAGAGAGAGAGTGATGTTTACAATTAATATTAAGGACAGGGTATAGTTTTTGGCAATGACAAAGTCTAAACTATAACATTGGGAAAGATGGCCAAGAGACAGTATAAGACAAGGTCATTGGAGAAAGGAAGGTCAGGGAACTAAGCAGCCACATAATCATAAGACTATGAATGTAGATATTGAAATTTTCATGAATTAGGGCAGAAGCCATACATGAGAATGTGTGCCAGGACCAAAATCCTTCAAAGAATCCAAGGAAATAAACATTTATAGGGAAACCAATCTTTCTCTTTGTCAACTGCTAACAAAATAGATGATTTTCTCCTTATCATTATCAATATGATGACAAAAGGCAACAAGTAAACACATTCAGAGCACAGTGAATTAAACATTGTTATTGTTGGCTGCCTACCCAGAATTCACTTACCCCTTTTTCTTTACTATGTGAACCCTAATTCTGTCCTGATATCCATGCCTTCTTTTTGAAATCGTATGTCACAAGGACTGTTGACACTAACCCCCATCTCCAGATGGTGCCAGATTGTACTAAGGGTAACCACATTCCCCTAACCAGTGACGGGTTAAGGAATGATATATGATCTTATTTGTGACAATGAAATATCACAAAGATTTTCCCAGAGCTTCCAAGTTTTTTCTAGAACTTTTAAAATTTTTCCTAAATGGGTTTCCAAAAGTTACAAGATCTTTTCTCTTCCAGTTGTTATCATGTATGGATGTGAAGCCTGTACTCCTTGCTATCTAAAGATAAAGCCAAAACAAGGAAAAGGAAGAAAAATAATTGCAAATTGATTGAGTCTATCATAAAGCCTGTCCTATTTGAGGACTTCCATTATATGAATCAATAAACTTCCTTATTGTTTAAAGATAAACTCTTCTGATGGGCATTATTTCTCACTTGGATAAAATAGGACACTCAATACATATGCAAAGAAGATTACAAATGTTGGTGAAATTGTTTGCATCAGAGGCATGGAAATATAAATGGAAACATTAAGAAAACTCCACTTCATGAAATAAGTCAGACTTTTCATGGATATACCAAATTATTTATCACCTTAATTCTCCAGAACTCCCATAGGTGTTTTCTATGCCTTACTTTAGGGAGTAAAAGAGCCTTCTATTTTTATAAAATTAAATTGAGAACATTCAATTTTCTAATATATACAATAAGAATAATTTTTAAATTCTTAAACTTTCTATAATGGGAATGAATTGATTGAGAGCATGAGGGTAACTAGAAGTTGGTGCTGGTGATCAAAAGGTGTCAGAGAATACATATGTAAATATTTCACATGTACATAATAATCTTACACAAAAGATAGTAGTGCCGGTAAGAGAAATATCACTAGTGATATTTATTATAAATAACTAAAACTTGTTACTTAAAAAATAGAAAATCAATTAAAAATAGAATTTTGCCCATGTACCTCTCAAAGTTTCAAGAAAAACTGAGGGCACAATGTCATAAGAATGTGACAGTTGCTATTTTGCCATTATAGCTAATCAACCATTAAAATAAGGTGGAAAAAGAGTCATATCGAGTAGAAAACCAAACATAGCAACATTAGAGCTAGAGTACACACACTCTACTAAGATGTATAGAAAGAAAACATAACTCTTAGGAAATAAAATCATTTTTTTATAATTAAGGAAGCATGTAGATTATTGGATTACCATTCTCAATTATTCCCTGCGCTTTCAGTTACATTAACCATCCCTACCCATTGCCATGTGATTCGCAGTGCTCCTGTCTACTGATGTCAGATATGCTGTGAAATGTGAAGTTTACTTTATTGCAGAGGCTTTAGGAATCCTTGCTTTGCATCTTTTGTTTTTGCTCTGTTACAAGGACATTGTATCCCCAAAAAGGACTTATCATTCAGTCTGGATCCCAGAATAAAGACAATAAGTAGAATAAAGTTAAAGATAACTCACAGCAGACACACATATTAGAAATAAGCCCCATTTTTGCTGTAACCCAAAGACATCTGCATTTGTTATGGCAACATAACATTATAAATATTAACTAATACAAAGCATTCAAAAAACATATTTATGGGATCTAAGCAAAATATTTTAACTAATTTCGAGATAATTTATGTACATTCATAAAGGGTCAAAAATAAGACACATATACAAAAGAACAGATATTGTGTACATAAACATAGACCATAGCACATTGGAAATAAAATTAGATTCATGTTAACAATAAAAAACAATTATTTTCCTTTCCCCCAACCTACTCTTAATCCTTTTGATACTCGTGCACTAATTCCTTCCAGACATTTTTAGAAATATATCTTGGATATATCAAGGGAAATGCAAGATTAGTGTTCTTGGTTATTCTGTAACAATTACCATTTTTCTCCTTTCTGGCTCAGCTTGCTGCACAGATGTCTTCTGTATCTGCCAACACAAGAAAGATTATTTCCATAGCTAGTGTACATGAAGGCCACTATCACTGCTGTTGGTATCTTGGAGTCTGTGCTGAGGCTTCTGATGCCAGATATCCAGGCAGCTGATGTCTGTAAGAACATCATGGCCTATATCTCTGCTAAAGTGGCAATTGCTAACTACACCACAGTCACTGATTTTGAGGGGCCCTTATACTATCAGGTCCCTCAGAAATTTTAGTACTATAGCTCGGTTACATTAGATCTCTTTCTCTCTCTCGGTCTGTCTAATAATTTTTGCTTTCTCATCATGAGGAACAGAGATGATTCCATGGTACTGGACCACATGACTTTTTAAATAACTAGCTCTATTCTGTATTTGAAGTAGTCCCTTCTCTCCCTTGCTAGCCTAATGCTTTGAAGCCAACATCTGTAACTTCAGACTAGGGCAAATTTTTTTCCGGGTGAGTCCACAGTCCTTTGTATGCCTAGATCCCTGCAATAACAGCCCTCTGGTGAAACATGCCCAGAAATTCATTCAACAGTGATGTGTTAAAGACTCATTCCATATGGGGCATGATGTTAGGTATTGGAAATGGAATGATAAATGAGAACTCAATCTTGGCCCTCAAGAAGATTGCAGTCTATTAGCAAAACTGAAAAGTAAACAGAAAATTGTAGTAGGGCTAATTCCAATGTACTGCAGGAGCCTAATGAGGGAAATAAGCTACTGTTAGCTGTCAGGGAAGTCTTTCCTGGAGAAAAGCATATCTAATATCAAACCTAAGGTGTGAGAGGAATTACACCATCAAATACCAGGAAGAAGGGCAGGAGAGGCAGAGGGAATTGATTTTCAAAAGCCTAGAACTGAGACAAGCTGTGATCAGTTTGGAGAACTTAAAGTCAAACAACACGACTGTCTCCATGAAGAGCATACATGCTATGAGAGCAGGACAGTGTCACTGTATCCCCCATGCCTGGTATTTACCTAATAAACAGTAATTACTCAGGAAGAATGGAAGATGAATGATCGCAGATTGTGAAGATCTGAAAGACTCAGAAGATATATGGCTGAAAAGTTAAACAGGAACAAGGTTATGAGGGTCCTTGTAAGGTACTTTAAGTATTTTGGATCTGAGAAAATTGATAACCAATTAAGGGTTTTAATAAAAGTATGAAAGGACATGATTACGTTTGCATTGCAGTGCCATGTTATAATGGTCTAGATTGATGACTAAGAGTGACAAAAGACTTCTACTTAAGAGGTCATTGCAGTCATTAGCTAATATGAGCAATAACTAATAATTATTTTGTGTTTACTATGAGCCTAATCCTATTCTAAATGTTTTACTTGAATTATCTCATTTAATCTTGTCAAAAACTCAATGAGGTAGCTAACATTATTTTATACCTTTTACAAAGGAGGCACCTGAATCACAGGAAGGTCAAACAACCTGCCCAAGGTCACATAGCTAGTAAGTAGGTAAGTAGAAGGTTTAGGACTCAAAAGGAGTTAAGAATATTGGATCTTATTCCAGATCCCATACTCTTAACATCTTTTTTATAGTATACATCAAAAGGAGATGATAGGGATTTCTTATAAAAATGAAACTTTAAAAGTATGATATTGAAGGGAAAAAGTGGCCAGAAAAGAGGGATGTTACAAATTGAAAATTAATAAGAGTTGGGAACAGAATTAGATGAGTGGTGTGTGAGTAATAAAGTCATAATCAAGAATGATATCCAAGTTTGTAGCTTGAGCAAATGAGGAAGCACCAAAGAAAGTTGTTGAGGATAAGGAGGAATTGGGATAAGATGTTAAGCTGTAAGTACTTGTGAGATAACAATTGGAGATGTTGAACAGAATGTGATAACTATTGGTGTGGATGACAATCTGGAATGGAGATTTAGATTTAAGTCATGAACTCCAGATGGCCATTGAAACCATATGTGTTGTACTCAAAGACTTTATACAGTGAAAGAAGAAGGAAAAAAATAGAATCCTGATGCACAGAAAAATTAAAAGGAAATCAGAAGTTTTTATAAAAGAAATAGATAAGAGAGTATGATGTCATAGAAATCAGAGGAATCAACTGTTTCAAGAAAGAAGCAGCAGCTAACAGTGTCAAATACTGCACAGATGTCAAGTAAAGTAGTCTGACTCTATGTAGTGGACTTCAACAGCAAGCAGATAACTTGGGACTGTGAAAAGAAAAATTTTCAAGGGAATCTTTCTGATATTGAGAAATCTTCACCCTTTGCTAGGTGCTCCAAGAAAGGCTAACTTTTTTGAGAAATTGCAAGGAAAAGATAAGAAGAGTCCAGTTGAGGAACAGAGAGATTGTACCTATATAACTTGTTGGTTTCAAGAAGCAGAAATCAACTTTAGCTAAATTAAAATAACATAGTGGAATATTTTTATAAGCCTAAAGGATCTTAGTTAAGTCCAGGACACAGATGCATCCAGGTATCTAAAAGGGAGTGATAGGCAGCCTCCAAAGTGGCCCCCCATGATTCCTGCCTCTCAGGATTTGTGCTGCTTTTAATGTTCTTTCCTTGAGCGCAGGTTGGACCTAGTGACTCACTTCTAATGAATAAAATGAAAAAAGTGATAGAATGACATTCCCATTATTAGATTACAAAAATACTGTACCATGTTTCATTCATTCTCTCCTTCCCACTTCCCTGTTCATCTTTTGCTCAGGGAAAACCAGCTACCGTGTTGTAAGTGGCCATAAATTTGGGGTGTGTGGGTGAGTAGATAATTTTTCTCTTTAGCTTTACAGACCTACAGATTTGCAGACAAGAGGGATTCTATCCAAAGAGATATACTTAAGAAACTGTATCTGAGGATCCTCATCTACACCTAACCTGATTTATATAAAGAGCTTCTCGGCTTTGAGCTGATACTGTAATAGGATGAGTCTTTTGGGTACCTTAGGAGGGGTTGAGTGTCTTTTGAGTATGGTAGGGACGTGAATCATTGGCGGCTAGCGGGCGGACTATAGTAGGCAGCCACTAAAAAAGCACTTAATGATCTTTACCTCTTGGTGTTGGTGACTTTGGGAAATCACCTCTTCATAAGTGTGGGCTGGCAAAAGTGATAATATATAAATTCCAAGATTAGGTTACAAAAAGACTGTGACTTTTGCCTTGCTCACACTGTCTTACTCTTTCTTTCTCCCTTCAAACCCTAGCTGTGGGGAAATAAGCTCTGGAGAAAGCAAGAGACCTGTGGAGGGATCCATATGACCAGGAAGCAGTATCTCAGGCCAACAGCCAGAGAAAACCTTAGGCCTGACCACAGCCACGGGTGACCTTGGAAGTGGATCTTCCGCCAGTCAAGCCTCGAGTTGACTACAAGCCCAGTCAATCCCTTGATTGCAGCTTTGTGAGAGACCCTGGAGACACACACAAAGCGTGTAAGATGATAAGTGTTATTTTGTTAAGTTGATATATTTTGGAGTAATTTTTTATACTACAATAGACAGCTAATACAAAGAAATAAGAACCAAGGAAAGTAAGTATCTGAATGAATATCCCATCTAACACTATTCACTGCTTCTCTGTACTACTGTGGTAGAAACCACAGATGCACCTGGGGCCCAAGTTCCTTGGGAGCTAATTGGCTGCACTTAAATTATTTGTCTCCTCCAGTCATATCAAGTGTGGTTAAAGGGGTAAGGTCACACTGTACACTGAGCACAGACATCATTGCTCATGGATGAGGATGGGCTGGTTAAGTGAGGCCCTAAAAAGCCAATCACACATACCATGGGCAGAGATGCTAAAGGAGGTTCCATTTGGAGTTTCCTTTTTTTTTTTTTTTTTTGTTTGAGACAGAGTCTCACTGTGTTGCCCGGGCTAGAGTGCCATGGCATCAGCCTAGCTCACAGCAACCTCAAACTCCTAGGCTCAAGCGATCCTTCTGCCTCAGCCTCCCAGGACTACAGGCGTGCACCACCATGCCTGACTAATTTTTATATATATATATTTTTAGTTGGCCAATTAATTTCTTTCTATTTTTAGTAGAGACAGGGTCTCGCTCTTTCTCAGGCTGGTTTCGAACTCCTGACCTTGAGCGATCCACCCGCCTCGGCCTCCCACAGTGCTAGGATTACAGGCGTGAGCCACCGCACCTGGCCTATTTGGAGTTTCTTAATCTTTTTTTCCAATTTATGTGGCAAATATCTCCGAATACATATTATATTGAAATTTCTATATTTCCACAATTTAACAACTTCTGTCATGAATTTTAAGTCATGTTGGATCATTCAACTATGTGAGTTTTTAATTACTTTTTGCATGCCTGGGGAAACTCTTTCTTGAAGTCAGAAATTATTGTCTCTTTCTAAAATATTTAATACAAAAGAATACCAATCACTCCTGATTTGAGTTTCAGAGCCAAACACTCCCTTGGTAGTTTAAGTGGAAATAATGGTAAAATTAAGGAGCAAATATGGCCTTATCCACCCCACAGGTAAGGGATCTGAAAGTATCCCTTTGAATGCCTCAAGGTAATAATTAAGAAGCTAATGTAACTACCAAACCATTTATTTATATTTATTTTAATGCCATCAAACAATAATGAAAATTTGCTGGAGAATAAAACTAAAATACATAAAGGTTTAAAAGGACAAAAAGGTCCAATAGGCTAATCTTAAACTTGGTCCTGTTAAAGTATTAAAGAGTACAAGGTACTAAATTATAATCAAAATAACTGGTAATATAAAAATATGGGTGGAGACAGAAAAGGAGAATATTTGATTGAGGTATGACCTGCTTGCTTCTAAAAATTTATAATGAGATACAATAAAAACTCAGGTGGAATAAAACTTAAAAGACATGTGGTTAAAAGAAGGAAAATAAAAGCAGGGATTTAAAAAGCAAAAAGACAACAAGAAACATCAAAATGTCAAAATTTAACATTAAACTGAAATTTTTACATTCTTTTGTGTAGTGTATATTCACACATTTATTCATCAGATATACATTAACACCTTCTTTATGCCAGGCCTTATGATAAATTCATAACAACACAGATGTTATTCTTGCCCTGTTGGTATATTCTGAAAAGTTTTTTCTTAAAACAAATATCTGGATTCTGAAAATATGCCAGCCCAGAGTGAAAGAAAGAAAATGAATTCCAGGCAATACGTTTTATAAATGTTGAAACATGTCAAGGAGTCAAGAGTACTTTTTTCTTGCTATATCATGATGGCAAGACTTCCAACATGTAGTAGATTAGAGAGCATGAATACTGTGACTATTATTCAGGTTTTTTTTTCTTTCAGGAATTAAATATTCAGGAAATGCAGCCACTTATAATTAGACACCTTGGGGAAGTGCCAGTGTTGATAACCTAATTGAGCTGACTGAGTCCTGTTTAAAGAGAGAAGGCAAAGCACGATACGCAACCACACATTCACAGACTTTTAACTCAATTTTTACTTAAAAGATTTCTTATTTGTTTTTAACATAGTAGTGTGCTGACTTCCTTCTTTAAACACTGAAGCACATACACATACACAGAAGCTCACATACACGTACACAAAGGAAAGGATTTGGGTGATTAGCTTTTTTTGTGATAAGTTATGCTACTCTGCTTCCTTCCTACTGGGGAGTCCATATTTTAAGACTTTCAAAAGCCAATATGAATGGAGAAGGCATACGTTTTTCTTGTATGAGGTAAGCAAGCAATTGAAAAACAAAAATATAAGGCATGAATAAAATATCCCAGTCACCAACAATAAATCTAGGTGGAAGTTAGGAGTCTTAAATTCTTGTGTCATTCACTTATTTATTTATTTATTTATTTATTAATAAGTGAATAAATAAATAAATAAGTGAATAAACAAATAGTTATTGGGCACTTAGTAAATTTCAGGTACTAAAGGCAGGAATATAGTGATGCCAAGGCAAAGTCCCTATCCTCATTGAGTTTATAGTCTGATTCAAGAGACAGACACATGCATGCCTGTGCATACATACACACACAGTAACACATGTTCAGTTAGTGCTAACTGCTTTGAAGATAAACAAAACAAAGTAAAGGAAGAGATAAGAATGGTGGTGGATTTTATAGGAAGAGTTATAATGGAAGGCCTCTCCAAGGAGATGGTCTTTGAAGAGAATATGTGCATCATGAGACTGGGGGAAAAAACCTTGATACAGAGATTAGAAAAAGAACACTCTAGAAAGAGAGAGCAGGCTATTATTGACTATAACATAAAAAGGCCTGGCCTAGTCATAAAATTGCAAGAAAGATAGAGTTATATAGGAAAGAGAGAAAGGTGGTCAGAGAAATGAGATATAATGCTATATGCACAGATACAATACAATTAATACAAGATTCTGTAGGCCATTGAAAGGGCTCTAGATTTTGTTGTTAGTGCAATGAAGAGCCATTGAGCATGATATGATCATCTCCATTATCTTGCGATGTTTCCCAAAATCGAACTTGTTATCTGCCCCATCCATTCCCTGAAAAGTTTTTATACCTCCTAATTCCTCTATGACATTTAAAAATCAAGATTATGTATTTCATGCATATGTGAAATATTATGGTGACTACTGATTCCTTCTTCTTCCTTGCCTCCCCCCATAAAGTGTACAGAAAGCTAAATTAGGAATCTGAGAATCTGGATTCTAGTCTTTGCTCTGTAACCTACTTGCTGAGTGACATTTAGCAGGTCACCCAACCTCTCTGAGTCTCAGTTTTTTTCAACTTTAAGATAAAAATAATAAATAGCTGTTATCAGGATTATTATTTACGAGGTGCTCGTTATATGCCAGTTTTTTTGCAACGAATTTATAGATAAGGAAACTGAGGGACAAGTAGGCGAATTAATTTGCCTTAAATTAGAAATCTTGTAAGTGGCAGATTGGTGATACAAAGACAGTTGTCTCATGGCAAAGGTGAAACATTTAATAAGTAATATTACCCTTCCTTCAAAATGAAGCTGTATATGAGAGTGTGCTTTGAAATAGAAACCCACATATTATCTTTTTCATCCACTATTTGATGTAGTTTATAGATCTCACTTCAGCACTTTTTCTAACACTTATTCTAATTCATGCTTTGTGTGGTAGATCAAGATATAGAAGACTTCAAATCTTGCCCTCAAATAGTGTCAATTTTTAGAAAAATCTTTTCAATATGATTCAAGAGCCTTGTTTTGGTGACGGACAATGTAGAGCAAGAAGGTTGCATAAGCAAATTGGCATGTGTGTGAAGTCTTGAAGGGCCAAGGTTCACACTTAGTCTTAATTTTCCGATTCCCTAAACATCACACTGGTTCAACTCCTCATTACCTCAAGAAGTATGAAAACTGGAAGAAAACGTAGTGCTATGGACCAAATGTTTGTGTCCCCTCAAATTCATATGTTAAAACTTAATCCCCAATGTGATGGTATCTGGAAGTGGGGTTTTTCGAAGGTAATTAGGTCATGGGAATGAAGCCGTCATAAGTGGAATTAATGGTCTTATAAAAAAAGGAAGAGAAGTAAGATATCTCTCTCTCTCTCTCTTTATCTCTACCTCTCTCTCCCTCTCCCCCTCTCCCTCCATACATGCACCAAAAAAGGACATAACCAGGAAGAGTCTGCTCACCAAAAACCAGACCGATCTGGCACTGTGATCTCAGGCTGCCAGTCTCCAAACCCATGATAAATAAAAGTTTGTTGTTTACGCCATGTCATCTATGCTATTCTGTTGTAGCAGCCCAAACTGACTAAATCTAAGGCCTCAACGATTTGAGGCCAGTTAGTGTCCACTTGATGGAAACACACTGCACATGCCAATGTTATGCTGTTCTCTTTTGTATTCCCAGCACTATCATTTTTCTCTCCATTCTGGCTTTTTAAAAAAAATTTCTTCCTTACCTTCCTTATTCAGTTGTTTGTAACATTGATTTATCAGTTTCCTATGCCTAATTGTATTTCAAATGACAGTGTCACATTTTTTGCTCTTTTAGATTTTTCCTTAATTTTCTTATCTCTTTTTTTCACTTCATATAAACTTTTATTTCTTGCTTCCGTAGTCCATTGACAGTGTGAGCCACTTGCAATCTATCTTAACTGTCCCATCTAAAATTGCACTGTTACTCTCTTTCCTCCTGTTCTGCTTTATTTCTCTTCTAAGTACTTATCGCTGCCAAACTTACTCTATTTTTATTTATTTTCTAACTTCCCTGTTTATATTTAAGAAGATCATCTGTTTTTGTCCATGGCTGTCATCACTGGTACACGCTTATCACAAATGGGATGGCAATATGTATTTTCGTTGAATTGAATGAATCTAATTTTTAAAACATTTCTAGAGGAACATATTCTTCTGAAGTGAACTCTATGTTTTTTTATTTCTGAGACTGTGTTGCTTTCCTTCTTTGGGTTGCAATACTTTTTAGTAGATTCAATATTGGGGTGAATTTGTCTTTATATATTTCTGAATTGGGGTAGATTTATAAGAATCTGCTACTGACTTGAAATGAAGTAGGTATATTCCTCTTGCTTTCATAACCTGTTTTACCTAAGCATCATTTTTATCTTCCCTTTTAACCTTGAATTGGAGTGCTGGCTCTTAAGGTTTCACCTATTTAGTAACCTGAAGGAGGTAGGGAAGAAACTAAGACCACCAGTAACCACAAGTATGGAATTTTATATCTGCATTTTTTTCTCCTTATGTGCATTAAAATTCTATCTAAGAGTCATGTTTAACCTACTGAGTTGGAAGCATATGCTACCTAATTAAGGTACTTTATAAATTTGATTTCCTGCCTTGGTACAAACTGGTCACCTCAATGAAAAGTGCATTTTGAAAGATGTGGATTCTTTCAATTTGGTGTGGATACACATCACATCTTGTCCTGGTAGCTTCCTGCTATTGGTGGTCTTTAGTTGTAAAATGGCTTTAGGAAGTTCTTTTTCACTCTTCTGCCTTGTGCCTTTATAGTGAGTTGAATGGTAGCCCTCAAAAGCTATATCCATGAACCTAGGAATGTGACCTTATCTAGAAAGGGAGCAGGCAGAGGCCAGGGGATCAGGGGTGGGGGGTGTCATTGCAGATATAATTAAGAATGTAGAGATGAGATCATCCTGGTTTATCTGGGTGGGCCCTAAATCCAGTGACAAATATCTTGATAAGGATACACAGAGGAGAGACACAGAGAGACAAGAAGTGCCCATGTGAAGAAGGAGACAAAGATTAAAATTAGGTAGGATCCCAACAAAACGAATACAGCCCTTTATGCTAGATATAGCCCTTCCAGGTAAAGAGGAAATTCTGCCCTTCATTTGAATGAACCTTGCAATTATCAGAGAGTGAAGGTAGAGAAAAAATGACAAGCTCTGCTCATATATACTCTCTTGAAAATCTTCCATTAAAACATCATTATGGCATTAATATGCTCTCAGGAAAGCAGCTTCCAAGTGTAGTGTTACCTTCTTTCCCTTGTCTGTCCGTGCCCATACCCAACTATGCCTCTATTTGCCAAAACAGTGAATTAATCTTTTGAAAGTGTGTGTTATGTGTTGTCTGTGTGGATGGTGGTATTTATGGAAGTCTGTGATATAGCCTCGATTTTACCTTCATTTTGTTGCAAATTAGCAGGCAGTCCAAGGAATATAAATGGAAGGAAAAAAAATCATTCCATATTTTGGGGGCTAAAGATTTTTTTGGCATTTAAAATTTTCATTCGTCTTTTTGAAGGGGAAAGATTTATAAGCTTGTACTTTACTTTCTCTTATACTTTACTTTTATAAAGAAAGTCCTATCTTTCTTTATAGTACTTTACTTTGCCCTGTGAACTAAGAGGGTAGTTGATATATTTGGCTAATTGCCCTTCCCATTGTCAATTTTGATTAACATCTATATGTGTGCTACATACGTGCTATTAAACATAAATAAAAATATCATAAGTATAAATTCTTGATCTTATAATGTACCTGTGAAGCCAACATAGCAATTCTAATAGCGTAAACTTTAATGATTCTCTTCCTATTATATATGCTTATGATCAGAGTTTCTTCCTGTCTCCCACACATTAGTTGAGGATATCTCAGACAATTTTACCTTCCATATAGTTAGTCTTTTTGTAGAATTTGGAAGTAATACAACTGAATGATTGGTCTACCCACCTCACATGCTAACTCATTGAATTTCTCTAAAATACATATTCTAATAAACAACATTGCAATCTATCAGAGGACAGATATCTAAGAAATATGACATGAATAAAAAGGTAACCCTCTTAGTAAAATTAAAATATTTCTTTAACATTTAAAATGGTATATTTCCAAAATACATTCATTACCAAACAGCATGATTTCTCTAAAGCGATGCAAACAGACAGAAATGCTATGGGGAAAGTTTTTCAAATGGTCTCCTGGGACTCAAAATAAAGCCTACTCTGTTCTGATTTAAACTCCTCATTAATGACCTGGAAAAGGGTGGGTGTCAACAACACATTAATTAAATTCACAGCTGTTTCTTAATTGAGAGGTGTAGCACATACCAGCTAAGGACAGAGACTTTAAGGTTAACAACAGAAGCATAGAAAAAAAGAAATCCAGGCAGAAAACTAATCTAAAAATCAAATTCCATGGGTTGAAGATACTTGAGATGGTTTTCATAGTTCAGTGGCTCTCAGGTTGAAGATAAGAGCACAGAATATGACAAAACTATGATCCATTTTAAGTGGCCAGGTATCCAGCTTAGGAGAGAGAGGCACACAGAAAGATGTAGACCATACAGCTCTTTAAACGATATTTTAATCTCAAGCCAGTATAAATGTATAGATCAATTTTAAAGATTAGCAGGAAGAGACAGCTGAAAGAACTAATGACTTTTAAAAATTAGAATTTATGTGTGATTCCATAATTAAGCTGAACTCCAAGGGGACTGCTCAGATCACATGATTTTTCAAAAATGTCATCAATTTACAGACGAGGAATATGACACCAGAAAAACTGAAGGTACTAGACCCAGGTGTTAGAGCAAATATTTGACAGAACCCAGGGTGAAGTTTAAATCCCTGACTACTAATTTCTGTGCAGAATTCTTGCATCATTGCCAGATCCAACTTAAACATCAGCATCAGGGATGCAAAAATATCCTGATTTTCATATAGAAGATTTCTGGTAAGGAGGCTTTAGTAGAAATTTAGAATCCCATGCCCATTTCTTGTAGGAATAAAGGAAACAGAGAGAAGGCCATTCTATCAGGATGAATGCAGAAATGGTGGTTGGTGGTGGTTTCTTTTCAGCACATCATTTTGTAGTATGTTCCAAACTGACTTGTGAAATGCTATAAGAGAACCATAGGAGGAGTCAGAAGAATTTGCTTTAAAACCTTAAGATTTATTTCAGTGTTGTGATTCTCAGCTTCTGAATTTGCAAATTAAGGTTAATATCTGTACTAACCACTTGGCAAGACTGTAGTGAGGATCAAATTAGGAAAAACAATGTATAGGAAGGAGTCTGTGAAAAAGAAAACCCCTATAAATCAAGATAAAATTTTGTCTGAATCCTAAATTAATGATATGCTCTAACTTCCCAAGGAGAGTCCATTTTATAAAGGTAATACATCTGCAGTAGCTTATACAGAAAGTCCATCCAAGAAGGAGCAGAGATTCAGGAAAGGTAAATTAATGCAAGTTTTAAAAGATGTCTTCCAGGTCGGGCGCAGTGGCTCATGCCTGTAATCCCAGCACTCTGGGAGGCCGAGGTGCGCAGATCGCTCAAGGTCAGGAGTTCAAGACCAGTCTGAGCAAGAACAAGAGACCCTTTCTCTACTAAAAATAGAAAGAAATTATATGGGCAACTAATAATATATAGAAAAAATTAGCCGGGCATGGTGGCACATGCCTGTAGTTCCAGCTACTTGGGAGGCTGAGGCAGAAGGATTGCTTAAGCCCAGGAGTTTGAGGTTGCTGTGAGCTAGGCTGATGCCATGGCACTCTAGCTCAGGCAACGGAGGGAGACTGTCTCAAAAACAAACATACACAAAAAAACAGTATGTCTTTCATTGAAGTGAAATGTTCCTGCCTCTAAGATAAGCCAGAAAATAGTAGGTTGATACTCTGTGTAAGTTTAATCAATAAGAGAACTAAAAGTTTCTAAATTCATCCGTTAATAAGAATGGCCAGAACAAGTCAGCCCAGACTTAGTATCTACGGCCCAGCTAGATGTAGATGACATGGAACAAACTTTAGAATCAGAACAGAGTGTTTGTATCCTAGCTTCATCCTTCATGGGCAGCATGATAGGAAAGTCAAGCTTAAGTTAGTTAATTTGTAGCAGGAATGATACTATTATTTGTGTCGAAATGTTGTAAGGATTGGAGGAGCACTTGTAAATTCTCCTATGCAGTGCTCAACCTATATCATAAGCAGTTTTATACCTTCCAAAGCAACTACAGAAAATTTCCCCCAGATTAGAAAACAGTCTTATAGACTGCATAAAGGTCAATTTCTAGAGAATTTATTTAAAATCCAAAGATGTAATCCGAGCTGTCAATATTAAAGAAAATAAAGTCAAAGGCCATTGAATGTACCTAGTTATAAGTTCACCAACAATATATAATCATACTATGAGAAAATCTCGCCTTCAAGAGATAATAAGACTTTAGATGAATTGTGAGTCCTTTTCATTTCTAATTTCACTGGCTGTGATTTTCTGAGTCAGTTAGTTAAAACAACAATTCAAACCTACGTTGAGATAGCTAGAGAAAAGATTGTTCAACTAACCTTTTGCTGTGCTATTAGTTTCATTAAAACCAGCTTATTAAATATAGGCAGGTCAGATCCAGGGAACAATGAAAATTAGAAATAATGTGTCAGATCTTTTGGGTAGTCCGAGCCTTGAAATAATCACAGCCATGATTTTCCCAGAGCTAACCATTCATTTGCACCCTAGCACTTATGAATCATTATGCTATTGTTTTCCTCTTAATGTCTGCTATGCATCAATGGTCATAATGGATGGAGATTGATGGGGAATTGAGACTTAGCAGCAACTTAGCAATTAAAATGTTCATTGTCTTTGTTCTAGTGTTCCCCAGTGAATATGGCCCTGTTCATTAATGTGCATGTTGATTACAGCCACTGTGTGCTATTGATCTGTGTTTCCCAGCCCTGTGATTGTAGGAGTATTAAGTTGCCATAGGCATTTATAACAACTCATACCTCTGAATTTAATACTACTGACAATTATGCAACAAAAAAATATAATTACCTTTTGTTCTGATTTGAGGATAGCTAAAGAAATTTTCAAAGTCTGCCTATCTTAAATTATTTTAATAAGATAAATTGAAGGCTTATTTCACTTTATACCATAGATGTGGTTCTAAAATTTCTAGGTAATAAAAACATCTTTCTTCATTGACTTACTTTATAAATTTCAGGTAAATTTTGTTTTTATATTCAATTATTAGTGAATCCATTACATTAGTTCTAAATTTCTCTCTTCTGTTCCCAACCTTTTCCTCTCTGTCAAGTAGTTAATGATGTGTAAACCAGCATTTCGGTGTGCTGAGAGAGCATGTTATTTCAAAGAATGGGATCATGAATCTTTTTATAAAACAGCTTTTTATAATGTGAACAATTATCCTGAAATGTATATGTTTATATTAGCTTTCTTAAAGCGGAATATATTTCAAAATAATTGTGATATGAAGAATGAAGCTATTATAATTAACACAAAATGAAGCCTCATTTTAGATCACAGTGATTGAGAAGAATGAATTTGTAAGACTTATATTTAGTAAAGCTTAGTTAATACATGAATATTTGAAGGTGTTAAAAATGAATATTTGAAACATTGTTAAACTCATCAGCAGTATCTATAAATACTTTCACTTAGATGTTTGCTTTAATTACTGATGCATTTTAACAATGTAGTTAATGTCTTACATTCTTTTTTAACATCAGTAGTGGTACCTACTCATTCTTAAGCATTTAAATTTCCTGGGGATGTAACATGGCCTTTATATGTGTAACTCTGTTAGAAGGATGAGAGGGTATGTAACTAGTTTTTCAAAGTAACAATCGTTTTTGATTGAAGTCAAAATTATGAACCCATATGAACATGAATCCTGTGCCTATATAAACAAGTACAGTATAAATTTTGTTCTTTACCAGAATTTAGGTATTACCATCAAGTCTCACTACCTTGTTCACTTCTACAAAAGTGAAAAATAAATGATAAATTAAGACATTTTCAACATACTGAAAACATAGAGACCCAAAGGAGAAAATCAGTTACCATTCCAGAAGCAGCATTGAATATTGCCTGTGAACTACTCTTAATGCAACAGCTTATCTCCTGTGCTTTTAAAAGTCATTTTTGCCAAAATCCAGCCTCTAAATCAAATTGTTCTGTTAGATCCAAGGCCACTTTATAAAGTAAAGGCGGCACAGGTCATACTTCACATTGTTTCATAGTATTTTAGGTTTGGAAAAGATCACTTGAATAGTCTAATTTATGCCATTGAATCACTTCATATGTGTCTAAAATATTCTATAGGGTCCATCTTTAGTTTTGAATATTCCATTTAGAGTTCTTATTTTTTAATTAAGTTTTAAATTTGATCATAGTATACAGTTGACCCTTGAAAACAATGTATTTGAACTGTGCAAGTCCACTTATATGCAGTTTTTTCAATAACAGACACTGAATGTGCCTGCCTCTTCTGCCTCCCCTTCCAACTCCTCTACCTCTTCCTCCTCTGCCACCCTTGAGACGGCACAACCAACTCCTCCTCTTCCTCATCCTCAGCCTACTCAGTATGAAGATGATGAGGATGAAGACCTTTGTGATAATCTACTTCCACTTAATGAACAGTAAACGTATTTTTTATTCCTTATGATTTTCTCAATAACATTCTTCTCTCTAGCTTACTTTAGTGTAAGAATGTAGTATATAGGCTGGGTGTGGTGGCTCATGCCCATAATCCCTAGCACTCTGGGAGGCCGAGGCAGGTAGATAGCTTGAGCTCAGGAGCTTAAGACCACCCTGAGCAAGAGTGAGACTCTATCTCTATTTAAAATAAAAAGAAATTAGCCAAACAACTGAAAATAGAAAAAAAAATATTAGCTAGGCATGGTGGTACATGCCTGTAGTCCCAGTTACTTGGGAGGCTGAGGCAGGAGGGTCGCTTGAGCCCAGGAGTTTGCGGTTGCTGTGAGCTAGGCTGACGCCATGACACTCTAACCCAGGCAAGAGAGCAAGACTCTGTTTCCAAAAGAAAAAAAAAAAACATGGTATATAATAAATGTAATATATAAAATGTGTGTTAATCAACTGTTTATGTTATAAGTAAGGCTTCCAGTTGAAAGTAGGCTATTAGTATTAATAGTTACATTTTGGGCAGTCAAAAATTATATGAGGATTTTTGACTGCTCAGGGGGGTTGAGGTCCTTAACCCCTATATTGTACAAGGTTCAACTGTATCATCCTTATGACCTTACGTTATTTGAATTTCAAAGACTTCTGCTGTATAACTCTGAAATAAATTCACATAGAGACGCTGTAGAAGAAATGTTGATCTGATTGAAGTACAGCAATTGCTCAACAAGGTATAATTTCAAAGGCATCACAAAGCCTGACTTTTCAACAACAGCAAAAAAAATCACATATTTGCATGACACTGCCTAAAATTTTCCTTTCTCATCACCAAACTTGTCATTTCTTTTGGTTAAGAAATTTTCTCATAGGAAGACTCTTGCTAGAATTAAATTATCTTCCCTGGGCAGAAAAAGAGATTAACTCTCATATCCATTAGGCTAGAAAGGAAAAAAGCAAGAGCCATTGGTAATGAATAATCTGCTGTAGGTAGGAAGTGGAGAAAGAACTGGAAAGATTCAGAGAACCAGAATTATCCAGGTGTGAAGAGGTGACTGGAAAGAATGATGACATAAAAGACTTAGAGATCAAAGAAGCAAGAACTAAAAAAATAGAAATTGATATCCTGTCTAAAGAATTTTTATTTTTTGTAAACTTTCTAGGTCTTCCCAAAGTTGTGCCACCTCTTAGCTCTAATTTTTTAACACATAGTCAAAATGCAGAAGCCCTAATTAGCATTTAGAGCATAGAACATTTATTATTCAGTTTTAGATAACTGTGATGACATCAGCTTTATCTTTTAACTGGGAGTAATAGTTCTACACTTCAGCTAATCTACTTCAGAGTTACTTTAGTTTGAGGGTTTTGGCTAACACACTATGATTTAAAGATAATAAAAGGCTTATTTTTGTCTATTAGTAATATTTTCAACTCTGAAATCAACAAAAGTAAAATTTTTATCATTTCCTATCATTCTCTCTCTACCTAGACTTTAAGTTCTTTTCATGACAATAAAATAAGTATTGATTTTTTATTGCATAAACTCAATTTTAATTCATTATTTTGTCTCAGAATTTTAATTTATCCTGTTTAATACATTACTTATTCTCTCTCTCTCTCTCTCTCTCTCTCTCTATATATATATATATATATATATATGTACACACACACACAGCAGTAAGAAGCAGGCAAGTAAAATTAAAAATATTGTTCAACACTAATGCATTCTCAACAGAAATAACTTTTTAGTAATAATTTATTCCACAAAACAATGTAAGTTGTAAGAGCAATTCTTATCTGGAATTGTGAAGTTCATTCCAGCAATCATCTGCTTCCCTTTACCCTCTCCCCTAATCTGCTCTCTAGAGCACAATTGAAAGCCAGCCTGCAAGATCTTTGTGGACATCCCCATCAGCTAAAAAGAATTAGAGCTTCTACTAGTCATTTTTCATCCAAAATCCCCATAGTGCATTCCATCATAATGTCCAAGTGATCAAGAGCAGGAATTATCTCTTCTTCAGCCTCTGAGTCCCAAAACTCACTGACATAATTCCTCCTGTTGAAAAGATGCTACAATAATAATTATTCTTAGGATTTTCTTGGCAACAGGAGCCACTGTAATTGTCTACAGAACCTTTGCTGTTCTCAATATTCGTCGATAGGCCCCTATAAATTTTGTAGCATCCAAACTGTCCTCCTGGGTGCCTAATCTCTTAGTACAAACATTTCATGAAAAGTAGCTGATTATACTCTTTCATTTTTTCTGGGTACTATAAAGGCCACAGCCTATAAGTTATTAGCATGTTTGGTGTGTTCTGACTAATAAATATCACTTGTGCTGCACCCACTGTTAACTTCAGCAAGGGGAAAATAAGAACAAAGTTTAGTAGGGAATTACAACATGGACCATTATGCCCACAAGTTTTTCCCCCTACTTTATATTGTATATTGTCAATGCTACATGACTCTTTAATTCTTATCAGCCTGACTCTGCATATACAAGTTGTAGCTGTGTAATGTAGCTTTTCTTTTTAGTAATTGAGTGTGAGCCTTAAAGCAGTCATGAAATGGATGGGAAAATAGAATCTGAGTTACATAGCTGCAAGTAAGTATAATACAATTCATACAAAAAAATCAAAAGAGGCTTAATACAGCTAAAAGATAAAAATGATATCTCAGATATCCTGTATATGGTAAACATTTTCATTGAAGAAACATTTTTCAGAAAGCATTAGAATATGATCTGGTCTCTTAGCAAGCAAATTCCAAAAAAATGGAATAATGTGTGCTGAGAATGTAGGGGAAGAAATCAGGGAGTGGGAAAGATAGAACAGACTTATGATACTGTTTACTATGACATCTGTAAAGGAGAGTAAATAGAAATAGGATCTGTGAAGGAGACAAGATAAGAAATACAAGGCAATACATGGTACAGGGAAAACTGGATAGCTACATGCAGAAAAATGAAACTGGATCCGTATCTCTCACCTCTTACAAAAATTCACTCAGGATGGTTAACAGTAGAGCTACACCTGCTTTCTTTTGACTTCCGGTTGCCTGGATGATAGTTTTCCACCCCTTGAC
Organism: Lepilemur ruficaudatus; assembly: GCA_963574885.1. Classification (NCBI taxonomy): domain Eukaryota; kingdom Metazoa; phylum Chordata; class Mammalia; order Primates; family Lepilemuridae; genus Lepilemur; species Lepilemur ruficaudatus. The sequence continues at coordinate 551 of CAUYRT010015103.1, read as the reverse complement.
CCTCAGCTGGAATGCAAGCTTGTGTTCATGGATTGGTAGAATCAATATTGTTAAAATGTCTATATTACCTAGAGTGATCCACAGAATAAATGCAATCGCCATCAAAGTACTGTCTTCATTCTTTACAGAAGTAGAAAAAATAATTCTTCACTTTGTCTGGAACCAGAAAAGACCTCACATAGCAAAAGCAATCTTAAGCAAAAAGAACAAACCGGGAAGCATCAGTCTTCCAGATTTCAAGTTGTACTATAAAGCAATAATAATCAAATCAGTTTGGTATTGGCGCAAGAACAGAAGCATTGATCTTTGGGACAGGACTGAGAATCCAGAGATGAAACCATCTGCATATGGTAACCTAATCTTTGATAAACCAGACAAAAATATACATTGGGGAAAAGAATCTCTTTTCAGTAAATGGTGCTGGGAAAACTGGATAGCTACATGTAGAAAAATGAAGCTGGATCCCTACCTCTCACCTCTCACAAAAATACACTCAAGATGGTTAACAGACCTAAACCTAAGGCAGGAAACCTTAAGAATCCTAGAAGAGG
>CAUYRT010015098.1:0-49745 GCA_963574885.1 Lepilemur ruficaudatus | reverse complement strand
GAATTTTCTGTCATTTGGTTTATAACTTATTCTGATATGGAATTATTCAGTAGATTTCTAAATATTTTTGCCAGTTTGTAGGAAAAATTTTAAACATTGGTATTTACCTATTCTAGATTTAAATATAAAGCAGGTTTTTAAACTAAATTTTAAACTAATATAATTTTATTAATTGAATGTTAGAAGTGGCTAACTTTTGTTGTAGAAACTTCTTCAAATTTCTTATTTCTTTGATTTAGTGTATTTTTATTGGTATTTAATATTTTAGGTACATAATTCACCTTATTTATAAATATGTAAGAGTAAAGAGAATTACTTTTGGCATACTTTTTAATTCTATTCAGGCTATGTTTCTCTGAGCAGTTTAGCTTTTTATGAAAAATTGAGATTAGAAAGGTGAAGAGCAGAGAGCTAAGCAAAAAAAAAAAAAAAAGAAAAAGAAAAAAGGATGTTTGGCTGTGAAATTACTTATATGAAAAAATATCTTGAAAAGGCTTCTAAAGAAAAAGTAATTTCCACTGGGATTAGTTCTAAAGTAAAGAGTAGTCAAGTAATATCTTCCAGCAAAAATTGGATAGTAACCTTTCCAAATAGAACCAATTACCAGAGCTATATGAAGGTAAATGAAAACTCAAACCAGAGCTTTCTTCCTGGAGAGCAATAGTCTCCTTGTTCGGCTGTGTTTTAGCAGGGACATCCCCCTACAAGGCAGGGAAGGAAATGAGGCTCAGGGTATCGCACTGTGGATTTTGTCCATCCTTTTATTTACTTCTGAATCTGAGCCCTGTCTCTTAACTGCTTCCCTTGACAACCAACTTTTACTCCTTGTAACTTCTGTTAGAACATCAGTAGGCCCCTTTAGATCACATCAATAAAGAAAAAAGTGACACTTGAATAAAACATTTTAAAACTTCATTTAAAAATTATAGAGTGGACTTTTTTCACATAAAAAACAACAATAGAAGTTGCTAAAGACTGATTTAAAAGGTTAAAAATTAGCTCCAAACTTCACTTTCAGGCCACTTAATTAGATTTCCCACTACTCTATAATTGGACTTACAATGTTTTCCATGAAAGGCTATTTGTTCATTCATTTAAAAAATATTAAATGAGTGCCGATTCCATACAACACACTTGCCTAGTGGTTATTTCAGCAAATCTGCATATAATACACCCCAGAATTAACTGTGGCAGGACTGTGAGGGGTTATTTTTCTGTTTCTTTACTCTTTTCTATTCTTTCCAAATTTTATTTCTTTTTTGCTTGTTTCTTAATTTAAAAACTTTGGACAGTAAAGAAGTATATAAAGTAAAAAGTAGAAGTTCCCTGTCACCACCCTAGTTCCACTCTCTAGAAGTAACTCCTGTACCAACTTGAGTTATATTCTGCCAGTGCTTTATATATATAAAATTTTTATTTCAAAATATTAGGGAGTACAAGTGTTCTTATTACATGGATGAATTGTATAATGCTGAAGTCCAGGTCCACAGCTTATTTTCCCTCCTGTTATGCATGTACATATAACCAAGTGTTATGAATTACATATATACATAGACTGGTAACCGTGTAGATAATGTCAGGGAATTTTTTTGAGGGAGCTAGGTATGGCTACTTTATAAATCACATCCCATATATTGTCTACAACTCTTTTTTCCATTTAATTCTATGATAGCTTTCCGTGTTGGTACATTTGTACTTCTAAATGATTGTATAATAACCTATAGTATTGATATACTGTTTCCTTATTACTGTTTTCAGTTTTTCACTAAATACTGTAGTAAACATTTTTATACTTATACACATTCTGGAAGTATTCTTATAACTTCCCAAATTTTCAACAATAAATGCAGGTGTTACTTTGATTAGGAAAAAAGTTAAAAAATAAAGAAGCTCAAGTTAAATAACTTGCCGACATAAAGGGCATGGCAACCCTTTCCCACTATTGCATTCTGCCAGACTGTCAACTGAATTCCTGTTTTGAAGTACACATAGAAATTGTGAAAGTATAAATGTGCAGGATAGTAACTAATGTAATAGATATTCCAAACTGTTGTTGTTCTGTTTCACCTAAGATGAAATAAGAGGTATAAAGATTGAAAAAGAAGAAATAAGCATATTCTATAAATAATTATATATCTAGAAACAAAATCACCTAAAAGACTATCAAGTATAGAAAATAGAAGATCAGAAGAGTGTCAGCTGGGAACGGTGGTGTGTGCCTGCAATCTCAGCTACTCAGGAGACGGAGGCAAGAGCATCACTTGAGCTTAGGAGTTTGAAGCCAGCCTGGGCAACATAGCAAGACCTGTCTCAAAAAAAAAAAAAATCCTTTGGTAAAAGTGGCAGATTAAAGCCAAATATGCAAAACTCAGTAACTTTCTTATGTGCTAGCTTTAGGTATTAGAATAAAGAATGAAAAAAGATGCTTTAAATATTAAACACTGGGAAAGGATCTTTAATAAAAGGAAATAATCAATATGGACACAATAGTGAAATCCAGTTCAGACATTAAATATGATATAAATAAATATGGAATGTTCCTGATGTTTAAAAATTAAGATTTTCAATTTTCCCAAATTTATAATGTAATAGTAGCCAGAATTCTAATGCTTTTTAAAAAAACTTTGTTTATTCAGCAACAAATATTTGCTTTCAATTTGCCAGGCATTGTTATAGACAATTGGTATACACCAGTGAACAAAACAGACCAAAACATTTCCTGCCTTCATGGAGCCTACTCAACTCCAGCTGGATGGGAAGACAGCAATACTAGGCATAGGAAAGAAGCTCTCAAAGCCTGTCATATCAGTGCTGTGGGGGAGTCGCGCAGGCAGAGGGGACTGGGAATTATGACGGGGCGGAAGAAGTTGCCCTTGCTGCTCTTGGGGCCTTGATGAGGATGAGGACAACTGGGAGAAGAGCGTTTCAGGCAGAGGAAAAAGTCTCTGGAAAACTATAGAAGAGCATTCCTGGGTGCTGGGGCAGTAGCAGGGAGTTCTGGTGCCTGGGGCAGAGTGAGTGGAGGGAGAGACTCAGGACAGGAGATGGGAGGAGAGGGCAGGGACCAGATGACACAGGGCCATTTAGGCCATGGTGGGAACTTCCTCTCCTACTCCCTACTCTGAGGAAAGTAGGGAGCTATTGGAAGGTTTTGCTTGGAGGAGTGCTGTTTCCTGACTCCTGTTTTACACAGGTCACTCTCGTTGCTGTGTTACAGATAGACCAAAGGTGAAGCCAGGGAAACCAGTCAGGAGGCTGTTGCCACGATCCAAGCAAGTGATAGTGTGGTTTGCACCAGTAGGGCTAAGAGTTGGGGGAAATAGCTGATTCTAGACATTTTTTTGAAAGTAGAGTGAATAGGATTTCCTGACAGATTGAATATGGGATGTGAAGAAAAGAGGAGTCGAGCATGACTTCAAAGCTTTTGGTCTGAACCACTGTGAGAGTGGCGTTGCCACCACAGACCCTGGGAAGTCTGTAAGTGGAGCATCCCTGTCTGTCCCCAAGTGTCTTTAAACTGTTTCACACCACCCAAATGAATCAGCAGCCTCGGCCTTGGCTGGAGGAGCCCGGAAACTCCCTGGGATTTAAAGGGACTTCCCAGGTCCTCCGTGTGCTGACTCAAAACCATTTCCTAAATCCTGCACACTTGCTTTCGCTCTTGCTCTCTTCTCTCCCCACACGTTCCCCTGCTCTCTTCTCTCCCCTTCTCCCCCTTTCCCTCTCCTTCTCTCCCTTCTTCCTTTTACCCCCCTCCTCCCGCTCTGTCTTCTTCATTTCCCTCCCCCAAAATGGTCCTTCAAGCTTCAGAAATGGTCCTAGAGAGTTCCTTTATATGTTGTAGGACTTTTGTTGTTATTTCCTCTGCAGCCTCCCCAGTCCACGTCAGTGGCATCTCCTCATGCTGCCACCAGGTGGCAGTGCACTGCCGAACATAGCAGGACCTGCACTGCTTCTCAGTAGAGGCAGTAGAGGGCTCAACTTCGGAATGGCAGATAGATTTCTAATGTAGATTACAGGCTAAGACGGCATGGGGTAGATGGGAAGGGGTTGTCTCTACTTCTTTTTTGGAGAACATCATATATCATTGCTAGGAATGCTTTTCCTTTCTTGAATTTGAAAAGGCTTTATATGGGTTTGGCGCAGTCTCTCCATCTGGAGAATGCTTTTAGAGACTCTGTTCACCAAGCACCTTGCTGAGGTTGCAACACTGGTATATTTCTTTCAGATGCTCTCCTTTGTCTGAGATAGGTAGAACAGCTCACTAGAAGCTGTGCCTTCTGCAAAGTAAAATCCTTCTTGAAACCTAAAAGTGGATATTGATTGAGCAGTTTCTGTGTGCAAAATTTGTACTAAGTTTTATGAGGAATACAAGTAAGGGAAGGAAGTGCCTCTTTTGCCTCAAGAAATTTTTGGTGTGGTTAGAGAGGAAAGAGCATAAATACTGGCAACATGAAGAGTTAGTCATTAAAAGCATCACTGTGCAGTGGTAGCAAATAAAAGATGATGAAGGCATTAGGTACTTCTGAAGCCTGGGGTGCAGCGTGGGGCTGAAAACAGGCCTTTTGATTGAAGTCTGCCTACAGAGGAGTTAGACTCCGAGACTCTCTACCCTATGCAGGTAGAAAACCAGAGCTTTAACCGTTGGACAGGTTGAACTGAATAGGTTTTGTCTTTGTAATACCAAGCCCGATTGGAGATTCAGGTAAAATACTGCCCTGAACACAGGGAGCGTCATAAGAGTAAATACCTCCCCTGTCCCCGCACTTAGGTCCCCTTTCTGGGTCAGTTCCCAGAATGCTACATTTATATCCTCCAGATAGGAAATTGAAGATTAGTTTTGAAGAAACTGCTTTGCCCAAGAGAACAGAACTATAGATCCTAACACTTGGATCAGGTCCTGACTATTTTTTACCCTTCCGTTGACAAGCCCCACCCAGCACACAGAGCTCCCAGGCTGCTTTTTAATGCCTCAGTTCTTTAATATGAACCAGGGCTTCTCAGTCTTGTCGCTATTGACATTTTGGGCCAGATAAATCTTTGTTGTAGGGGAATGTCCTGTGTGTTGTGGGATGTTTAGCAGCATCCCTGGCCTCACTAGATGTCAGTTGCTCTCCTCCCACCCCCATCACCAGTCATACAACCCACAGTGTCTCCAGATCTCCCTTTTGAGAACCAGTGGCTTGAACCAATATCCACAGATTATCAGACATTTGAGAAAAGCCTCTAAAGTAAGAGAAGCCAAAACTAACAATCAGTGAAAGGAACTTTGAGAAAAGAAATCAGAGAAAAAGGAAATGTAGAGAGGAAGGTAGCAGAAGAGGGGCCTTCAAAGAAAACAATTATTTTCAGAGAAATCGTAGGGCATTGTGTCCTTAAAAAAAAGAATGAGATCTATTTTTTTTAAAACTCAGAACAAAAATACTCTTGGCTATTAAAATTTGGATTGCAGGAATGAAAAACATAAAGATGGGAGATTAAATGGAAGAACTCAAGAAAGCAATAAAAAGCATAAAGCATAAGAAAAAGGTAAAAACAATAGAGAAAAGTAAGAAAATTAAACAATCAAACTGGATGTTAGAGGTCCACTATCCAAAAAGAACACAAAGCAACAGGGGAAAAGTTCAAAACAAAACAAAGTGATGACCCAGGGAAAATTCCCAGAGCTGGAAGGACATGGTCTCCAGACTAATAGAACTATCGCCAGCCCAGTGAAACTGTAGTCACAACGAGATATGTGATCTGCAATTCCAGAATTAGGGTAAAGAGAAGATACCAAAAGCATCCAGAAAGAACAAGAAAAGGAGTCACATTGGGAGTCCAAATGGCATTCAGAGCAACAATGGAGCACTGTCTCGAAATGATTCTCATATACCCTTTCCCAGTGGATGTGCCCCACCAAAACAGAGGGGACCCAAGAAGGAAGACCCAGTTCCAGAGACCTGGGCCCCTGTCCAGGAGAGAAGGAAAGAGAATCCTCAGGATGACAGTGAGGAGAGTTCTTGTGTGAAGACCTCATAAGCAGGGCTAGAGAGCAACCAGTCAGGAGTGAGCTAGGGGGCAGAGAGCTCCCGAAGAGGTGGTGCCAAGAAAGAAATGAGAATAATAAATGACCTTAGGGGTTTGACCAAACTGAGAGGACCGTAGGAACTTTAAAATCATGTGTGCGTATGTGTATTCTTTGATGTATATATCTCGAGTATAACTTTGATTTTAAAAAAACAAAGGTCAATGAATGGTTTGAATGCAGGGTAGGAAGAGAACTCTGTGGGCTAGAGTGTTGAGGTGGGCTGGGGACTTCTCCAAAAGAATAGGGGGAGATAAAGGGGGAGGACAGCGTGGGAAAAAGTGAGGAAGTTGGAAAGCGCAGGACGTGTTCAGACAAACAGAGGATGTGTTTTGATAAGAATCATGATAGGAGATTGGTAAAGAAGTTGTTAAATTACAAGACAAGAAATGGTTTCAATTTTAGGAACCTGAGATCACCTTAGACTGTTTTCAGTTGCAGGAAGAATTTAAGGGTCTGATAGTTTTTCAGGTTGTAGAAAGGAGTTAGAGGGACCATCTCTGAATTGTGGATATGGGTTGACTTTTGGTTTTGTCTTTGAATATATGTTTCTGTCTTTTCTAAAGTTACAATTAGAAAATAGCCATTTTGTAGACACAAAGCTAAGAAGAAATAAAAGCTCCAGTGGAAATAATAACCTACTGATATGAAATACTTATTTTCTAAAGAAGTAACCCAAGCACATACCATAAGCACCAATATTGTGAGGCTAGTATACTTTTGTTTTGGAAGTAGAACAGTTTTGCAGTTACTTTAATAAATAGGGATTCTTTGGGTTTGAATTTTTTTTTTCTTTTTTGGTTTTGCAATTTTGATTTGTATATGAATCAGTGGCAGTTTGGTTGTTTCAGGATTTGTCAACCAGTACCTCTAAAATTAACAGCATTCTTCCTCCTAGTACAACCTACTATTTTCCACAAGGTGGGGTGCTAACTTCACACAGTGAACTGAGACTGTGTACAACTTGCTGAGACTTCTAAATTTAATGCATCTGTTGTTTATCTTCCACAGTTCCTAAGCAGTTCTAAAAGAAATGTTTATAAATTATATAATCAAAATTGTGGGATTTTGTTGTATTTTATAAACTATATATTACAACTAATGTCTTAACATAGTTACATTTTTAGAGTATGACTAATGTATATGTGTACTTTTCCTCATCCTAGTGGACCTTAACTATATTCAATTATAGGTAAAGGTAAAAACACCTCTAATTTGAAAGAAGGCTAGTCTAAATGAGTGAAATATCTAAATAAGAAAATATGTATAATTTATTGCAAATAGAGATCCTGATGTGGCTGTTTCAGTGAATAGATTATTATTTTTGAAATAGTATGCCAGGTAGATGTATGCATGCTTCTAAAGTATTTTAAATAGCTTAATCTCTTAAATTGCTCCCCAAATCTTAATTAGTCCTTCCTCTATCTCTAGAACTAAGGCCAGTTAGGATAAACTTTCTTTGAGTCAGATTCTAAATGGGTGGAATTAAAATAACTGTGAATAACCGTAGTGCAGCTATTTCAGCTTTCTGTTAGTTTAACCAATTTCCCTGAGCCAGTTAAATTTGTAGGGGATTCTTACAACATTCAGAGCAGCACATTTTACAATACAGTGCTGTTGTTTCTCCATTTTAAAGTGAATTAATCATATCTAATAACCAATGTTTGAATTTAAACACATTAATAAATAGCACATATTTCAGAATTGATGCTTATATTATGGTACAAACATGGTTTCCTTTTTGTTGTTATGAAATCAGGAGGTGGCCTGTTTTGGAATTCCTACATCCTTCCTTTTGCTGAAATGGAGGCTCTTTGGTCCCTTGCAGTCATTAGGCCCGAGGAGATAATTCTGGAGCCTGGTGGTTGCAGTCATGCCAGGCACACCGTAATGCTAAGTCCTGCAAGTGGTGAGGCTGTGACTGCTGATGTACTTCAGTTTTAGTCAGGATTGACCAAGGAGCTGAGCATGGCAAGGAAGTGAAAGGGAAACGGGAGGTGCCAAGAGATGTTCACTTGTCCTACAGGTACCTGGTAGGTGCTCACTTCATGGTGCTGATGAAGTGCCAGGAAGTGGCATACGAGCGAGGGAGCTGTGGTTCCAGTGGGTCCTCCATCACCTTGGGCGAATCAACCTCTCTGGACCTCAGTCTCCCACTGTGAAACAAGGAGGCCTGGCTGAGATCAGGGATCCTCAACTAGCCACTTGATCCCGCAACTAACCATCAAGTCTGACTTGTCAAAGAGAAGCGAGGCTGCCGCTCCAGGCCGTGTGTCTCTAGGACCTAGCACCCAGACTTCTGAATACTGTCCTACATTCCCAGTTGTCTTTCTTCATACACCCATCTGTCAGTTCAGCCCCTTGCCTTAGTACCAGGTGCAAACCTCTATCTGCCCCATTTCAACCTAAAAAGTACCTGTACTTGTTTTCTAACATTGATATGTCTTATACTTAGTATTTTACTGACTCACAAAATTATGTCCAAAACCAGGCCACAGTAAATAATAGCCCAGTTCCCCTCCTGTGTTCTCTCCCTAGGGCATGACTATACTGTTCACCCCAGCTAGAAACCTGAGAGTTGCCCCAAGCTCTCCAGCCTCCTAGACCCCTCCTCCCCACTGTTTGTCCCCTCCATTCGTCCACCTTAGTGGTGCAGCTGTCCTTTAGGCCTCGCCGTCATTCTGATGCATTTCAGTGGTCTCCCAAATGATTGCCCTTCTCTGTTGTTCCCCACCCCTTCTGTCCATTCTCATGACTGTCAGAGTGGTATTTCTTGAATGCAGATCTGGTCATATTAATCACCTTTTTAAGCATTCATCAGTGTCTCCTCATTGCCTTTAGATTCAAGTGCATACTCCTTAGCATGGCTTTGAAGCACAATTTTCTCCTGCTCTCTACCTGGCTTCTTACATACCAAAATATAATTCCCCGAACATTTCATGCTGTTTTATGCCTCTCTCCTCTGAACATGCTGCTTCCCCTGCCTAGAAGACTCTTCACCCCCTGCCACACCTGACTATACCTAGAAAATTTCATATGCCTTACAAGTCAGATCAGGTATCTCATCTATGAAGTCTGACTTAGTTTATCAGAGTATAATTAATCACTTCTTACTTGATGCTAACATTATATTAATAGTTATCTCATGTTGTGGTTCTCTCTTTGGTTGCAATTACTTTTCCTGTGCTGTCCTACCAGACTGTAGTGAGCTCTTATTCACCCTTGTGTTCCTCGCCCAGTTCCTATCACCTGGTGGGTGCTCATTGGGTGTTGAATGAATGAATGAGCAAATGAATTGTGTTCATAATGAAGAGTGCAGCTCTTAAATCTAGTGCCATAAACAATTGTTTCAGCCATGATTTTAATATATTTTCTTGTTTTGAGAAAGGAAAGCTGTCTTAAATTCATACCATTTTAAAGCCAAAAGGTGTTTCAATTGCAAGTGACAGACACCTAAACTCAAAACTGGCTTGAACGATAAAGGGAATTTGTCAACTTATGAAACAGGAAACATTCAGTGTTGTTTCTGTCAGGGCTTGGTCCAGCTGCCCAGGGATGTCACTAATGATAGTAGGTGTCTCTCTGCTTCATCTTCTACAGTGTGAGCTCCTCTAGGCTCCCCACAGCACTGTCTCCAGCAGCTCCAAGCTCTGTCATCAGGGTAGCAAAAACCTGTAGCACCTCCCGGCTTCATGTCTTTGTACTAGGCTGTCTGAGGAACAAGTGGGCCTCTTATAGCATATGAGAGAGGGATAAAGCCTCTTCTTCACGGAAGCCCCAGCAAACATCTTCTGTCTCATGATCTCCAGGTGAGTTATACTTCCATCTTTCAGCCAATCATTGTGGCCAGGAGTGAGGATTATTCCGTGTTGCTTACGCCATTCCAGGCCTACTTTTAGAGCTAAGGTTGGGGAGAAAAAGGAAGGAGTGAATGCTACCAAAACCAGCTGACTGATAACATGAAAGGAATCAATTACCCAAAGGAAAACTGGGGTATTGTCAAAACAAGTGATCAATAAAGGCTAGGAAGAAAACGACAAATGTTCATTATAAAAGGCCTCAAAAGTCTTTTGGGCCAAAATCCCAAGTCAGACTTGATGGCCAGTTGTGGGATCACAGTGGCTAGTTGAGGATCCCTGATCTCAGCCATGCCTCCTTGTTTCACAGTAGGAGACTGAGGTCCAGAGAGGTTGATTCGCCCAAGGTGATGGAGCTGGTTATCAGCAGGACCCACTGGAAGCCCAGCTCCCTCACTCACATGCCACCTCATTGCCATGAATTGAACACCTATTAGGAACTTGAAGAACATGCATATAAAAACATTTTTTTGTGGTAAATTATGGTCATCTTGGTTTCATAATGATTGGTTGAACTATCAAACATACATTTAACATATATACATATATACATATATACACATATATATATATATAGCATTTTTTTAAAAGTTAAAGCTGAAGCCATTTTTGGTTGAATGAAATTTTACCATTTTAGTTTTCTCTTTTTTCCAAGATTCTTCAATAATGTGGCATTCATTAAATAATAAACGTACGTTACAGTGGGTGGTAACAGCAAAGAATGACTTCATAGACCACTTGATCTTCTCTGTTGTGGTTTATGATGCCATCTGGCTTCTTTGGTGGAATTATTTCCATCTAAATCACTATAAACTTCTGGTTAGTTTTCACAAATCTAAAGACAGATATGTTTGTGGTTTTTAGCAGTGATGTAATTCTGGAACAGGCTTTGAAAGTTAGAAGTTGTCATATACTATTAGTATTTAACTCAGTGTTTCATATAATTTCAGACAAACTAGAACCCTGAAAAAAACAAAACTATTTCTCTATTTTGTTACTCTTGAGCATTCTACTTTTCTTGTCTTTCTTGCCACTATACATTTGGTTACATCAGTCAAGCAGATATAGGGAGCATTGGGAGGCCCTATGGACATACAGAGTACTGTAGAATGTGGTCTGCCCTGCAGGAATTAGGAAGCTGAGTTAGATAGGATATTTTACTAACTGCAGTATGTCTCTATATGGTAGAGAGAAAATAAGAGAGAGAGTCTTACTTCTTTGGCCAATTGTGTGAAAGAGACTAGATCACATTGCAAGATAGGTGTGGTATATATTGCAGGATATAAATATTGAACTGCGCAGAAGGAAAGAACTCAACTAAAAAACATCTTTTTTAGGAAGATGTAACCCAGTTGGCTGCCAGGTAGGAGCAATAACAAAACAGCAGAACTTGCCAGAAAAAGAACTTGAAGCCTAAGGTTCAACAGAAAATTCTGAAGGTTTCTGGGGTCCTATGTTCTTATTCCTGTTTTTTCTGCCCAAAGGCTCGGGGAATAGCTGAAGGAATCACTGGTAACAGTGGTAGGTGGCGTTGGTAAGCCAATCTACAGTGTAGAACAGGGCACAAAGGGCAGAGAGATACGATGAGACAGGGAGCTCGGTTCCCATAAGGCAGGAAAAGAGACATCAAGCTCTATAGGTTTGAGAGCAAGCGAGTTGAAAAATAAGGAAGGAAAAGGAAATGGTAAGGATGGGTAGTTGGCTATACACAGGAGCAACAGGAGCCAGGAAGTATACTTCACAGGAAGCTGGTTTAGCTCCTTATATATGGGGAAGGCCAGCTCCTCAGCAGTGAGGCACGGAGAGCCAAGAAGGGTCTGTAGAAGGGGGAGTCAGCAGCGTATTTCAGGATACGTGGAAGACCTGGGTTCAGGTCCTGACATTGTCACCTTGGGAAAGTCCAGATTCTTCATTTGTGCAGTGAGGAAGTTGAATTAGTTGGTCTCTTACAGCCCTGAGATGTCATGAGATTAAGAGCCAACAGCTTCCCCATCGCCATCTCCCAGCATAGACCATAGACTGGACTTCTAGAAACTATAATGATAGTCATTTATCTGTTCAGCAAGTTATTACTAAGTACTCACGATGTGCAAAATACCAGGCACTGGGATTATAGCAGTGAACAAGATGAAATCCTTTCCTCCCATAGAGTTTGCATTCCAGGGGAGAGGCAGGCAACAGTCACACATGTAGATGAACAAGTTAATTTTAGGTAGTGATGATTGCTATGAAAATAGTAAAATAAGACAGTGTGGTGGAGAGTGACCATGTATTGGGGAGAACTGTCTCCTCTCTTGAGGAGATAGTGTTTAAACAAGACCTGATTTGCAGGAAGGAGCTAGCTGTGGGCAAAGCAGACTGGTTAGAATAAACAGAAAAGGCCCTCAGGAAGGAATAAGTTTGACACATTCAAAGAACAGACAGAAGACCACTGTGGCTCCAGTGAGTGAGCAAGGAGGAACTAGAGAGGTAAACCAGCATCAGAATGCATGGGACCTTGGGAGCAATTGTAAGAAATTTGGACTTTATCACAAGTGAGGTGGAAAGCTGTTGGAAGGTTTTAAGCAAGGGAATGAAAGCATGCATCTGCTTTACATTGTAAGAAGATGGTTCTGCTGATTCTATAGAGAATGAGTTGTAGGGGAGCAAGAGGAGAAGCAAAGAGAGGAGGTAAGAGGCTGTTGTAGTAGTCAAGGTGAGAAATGATGCTGGCTTGAACCATGGGAGGAGCAGGGACATGTGGAGTAAGTGGATAGCTATGGGATATGTGTAGAGGTTTTAGGATACATGGAGGCAGCCTCCTCCCTTGCTGTCCCTGTCAACCCCAGCATATATCTTCATATCTAGCAGGAAATCTATGGTAGATCCTACTATTCATTTGTTAATTTCTGGTTTGGGAATACAGAAGAAGTCGCATGTTTTGGTGGTAAATATGATAGTTTAGTTCCGAGTTATTGTAGAAAAAAACTAGTGGATAAAGGGGAAAAAAGTGCAGTAAGTGCTCACTTAACTTCATCCGTAGGCTCTTGGAAACTGCGACTTCAACTGAAACTATGTGTAACAAAACCATTTTTACCATAGGCTAATTGATATAAACAAGAGTTAATTTCCTATGGCATATTTCTGGTCACAGAAATATCACCAAACTTCTAAATAAAAACCAAAACACTTCTAATATTAAACACTGAAATGTGAGCTACACACACATTTAAGAAAGTTTAATAAAAACAAATACGGGAATGATTTACTCGCTTATTCTAGTTTAGGGTCACTGGTGGCTGGAGCCTAACCTGGCAACTCAGGCACAAGGTGGGCACCAGCCGTGGCAAGGACATCATCCCATCACAGGGTACACTCAAACCCATACGCACACTCACTCACACTGAGACTGCATAGACATGCTGATTCAGCTAATGTGCACAGCTTTGAGATAGGGGAGGAAACCAGAGTACCCAGAGAATGCCCACACAGACCTGGGGAGATCATGCAAACTCCACATAGACAGTGGCCCCAGCTGGAAATTGATTTTTTTTTCTTATCAATGTTATAATGACACAACATTGAATGAAATGTTATTCTAGGACCTGCTGTATATATTTCTCAGCCACAGTAGAATGGATTGAGAGTTGGATTAGCAGCTGACAGTGTGCCTCAATGGAAGAACTACTTTCCCAGGGTCTATAAGAATCCCAAGAAGATTGTCATATAACTGCACTCCCCTTGGGTAAAAAAAAAAAAAAAGAAAACTGACAGAATGTGAGATAATATTTGCAAACTATACATCTGATAAAGGGCTAATATCCAGAATCTACGAAGAACTCAAATCACAAGAATAAAACAACCCCATTACAAAGTGGGCAAAAAAAATAAAAATAAATAAAAAATAAAAAAATAAAGTGGGCAAAAGACATGAACAGAAATTTTTCAAAAGAAAATAGACAAATGGCCAAGAAACATATGAAGAAACATCACTAATCATCAGGGAAATGCAAATTAAAACCACAGTGAAATACCACCTTCCCCCTGTCAGAATGGCCATTATTAAAAAGTCTAAAAACAACAGATGCTGGCATAGATACAGAGAGAAAGAAACGATTTTACACTGTTGTTGGGACTGCGAATTAGTACAACCTTTTGGAAAATAGTACAGAGGTTCCTCAAAGAAATAAATGTAGATGTATCATTTGACTCAGCAATCCCATGACAGGGTATCTATCCAAAGGAAGTCATTTTATTAAAAAGACAAATTCACAATTGCAAAGATGTGGAATCAACCTAAGTGCCCATAAATTCATGAGTGGGTTAAGAAAATGTGGTATATATAAACCATGGAGTACTACTTGGCCATAAAAAGGAATGAAATAATGTCTTTTCCAGCAACTTGGGTGGAACTAGAGACCATTATTCTAAGTGAAGTATCTCAAGAATAGAAAAACAAACACCACATGCACTCTCTAATAATTGTGAGCTAATCGACGGGCACATGCGAGCACAAAGAGATGTAAAGGTCATTGGAAATCAAGAAGAGGAGTGAGGGGAGAGTGGAGGGTTAGAAACTTACCTATCAGGTACCATGAACAGTATTCAGGTGATGGGCATACAAAAAGCCCTGATTTAAGCATTATAAAAGTTATCCACGTGACAAAAACATTTGTACCCCCTTAATATAATATTTTGAAATAAAAGAAAACATTCATGAGCATGGTGGCTCATACCTATAATCCTAGCACTCTGGGAGGCTGAGGCAGGAGGATCGCTTGAGTTCAAGAGCAGCCTGAGCAAGAGCAAGACCCTATCTCTACTAAGAATAGAAAAAATTAGCTGGGTGTGGTGGTGTGTTCCTGTAGTCCCAGCTACTTGGGAGGCTGAGGCAGTAGGATCACTTGAGCCCAGGAGTTTGAGGTTGCTGTGAGCTAGGCTGACGCCTTGGCGTTCTAGCCAGGGCAACAGAGCGAGATTCTGTCTCAAAAAAAAGAAAAAAAATTAAAAAACACTCAAGTAGCCCTATGGAAACGTCCATGTGGCAAAGAACTAAGGCCACCAACTAACGACGAGCACTAATTTGCCAGACATGTGAATGAGCTACATTGGAAGTGGATTCTTCAGCCCCATTCAAGCCTTCAGATGACTACAG
The DNA here is from genome assembly GCA_963574885.1 of Lepilemur ruficaudatus. Taxonomy (NCBI): domain Eukaryota; kingdom Metazoa; phylum Chordata; class Mammalia; order Primates; family Lepilemuridae; genus Lepilemur; species Lepilemur ruficaudatus. The sequence continues at coordinate 34,687 of CAUYRT010015098.1, read as the reverse complement.
CCCTAGCCACCAACTTGATTTCAAATTCATGAGACACCACAAGCCAGAATAACCCAGCTAAGCCACTCCTGGATTCTTGATCCACAGCAACTGTGAGAAGCAAAAAATATTTGTTGTTGGCCGGGCGCGGTGGTGGCTCACGCCTGTAATCCTAGCACTCTGGGAGGCCTAGGCGGGTGGATCGCTCAAAGTCAGGAGTTCGAAACCAGCCTGAGCAAGAGCGAGACCCTGTCTCTACTAAAAAAATAGAAAGAAATTAATTGGCCAACTAAAAATATATAGAAAAAATTAGCCAGGCATGGTGGCGCTTGCCTGTAGTCCCAGCTACTCGGGAGGCTGAGGCAGAAGGATCGCTTGAGCCCAGGAGTTTGAGGTTGCTGTGAGCTAGGCTGATGCCATGGCACTCTAGCCCAGGCAAAAGAGTGAGATTCTGTCTCAAAAAAATATATACATTTGTTGTTTTTAGCTGCTAATGTTTTAAATTTGCGGATAATTTGTTACATAGAAATGGATAACCAATACAACTGGAACTTTTTTTTTTGAACCTCAAAAAAAAACCTTTGAAACTCAAACTCCTGGGCTCAAATGATCCTCCTGCCTCAGCCTCCCGAGTAGCTGGGACTACAGACATGTCCCATTGTGCCCAGCTAATTTTTCTATTTTTTTAGTAGAGATGAGGTCTCACTCTTACTCAGTCTGGTCTCGAACTCCTGACCTCAAGCGATCCTCCCACCTCAGCTTCCAAAAGTGCTAGGATTATAGGCGTGAGCCACCATCCCGGCCACAACTGGAACTTTGATTCAAGGAAAATGTTGGTTTATCTAATTATGTAAATAATAATATATTCTTGTTACAGATTTCAAACATGGGTATATATAGCTTGGAAAATGAGAATATCCTATAATATCCTTCTTATGATTTCTGGCACAAAGTTCCAGATTTTCTCCTTGTAAATACTAATATGTATATGTATGCATGTACAAACGTGTGTATGTGTGTTTTTTTAGTAGGCACTCGATTGCAAACACATGTGTTTTAGATTATATTAAACATACCATCCTGCAACTTGCATGATTCACTTAATGTATCTTGGGATATCTTTCTATGTCATTTTTAACATTTCTTCATATATCTTATTGTATGGACTTCTCCATTCCCTGTTGGGTAATATTTGGTCTGGTTCCGATTTCCACAGATAGAAACAGTGATACAGTGGATGAAATGTGGGCAAATCTGTAAAATATATTTCTGGAAGCAGAAATGCTACATCAAAGGTAGACACATTTAAAATGTTGATAGATGTTTCCAGATTGTCCTCCCAAAATGTTGTACCAATATATTCGCCCAGGGAATGTGAATTTCTATTTCCTTATAACCTGGATAACACTGGGTATCAACAATTGTTACCAATCATGTAGGTGAAAAATGATTGTTTTCTTTTGTGCTTAATTGTTAGCCATCTTTTCATGTTTATCAGTTATTTGTATTCCTTCTGTTTGGAATGATCCATCCATCTTCTTTGCGCATCTTGTTACTAGGTTATTTGTCTTACATATCAATTTATAAGAACTATTTGCATATTAACATGTTAAGCTCTCCGCCTAAAAGATACTTTATAGAAAATTTCCCCCAATTTATTGTCTATACTGACTTTAACAGTTTTTTGAATCATATTTAGGCACTTTTATGTCGCAAGCCAGTGATGCGAGTGTTATACAAAGCATGAAATAGGCTTTACCATTCTAATTTAAAAGTGGTTAGAATGAAGATTAAAAATAAACAAGAAAGCGCTTCCTATGTCTGCAAATGTTAACTGTTACTATATTAAACCTTGGTATCGGCGACCCAGTTAATTTGGATTGCATTTCCTTTTAGTCTACCAAATACTACGTTCACCGAATTCCAAGAAGCCGTGAGGTTCAGCAGTCCTGGCTCTCCACAGTGCTCACCACCCTGCACGCCATGTGGCTCTCCTTTCCCCTGATTCTCCGCGTGAAGCCAGATCTGGTACGTAAAACCATCACTAGGGACAGGGAAGGTATTCATAAGTCTCCTGTGGATCTTTCATTAGAAACAGGATATTTTGTTTTCTTAAACAGCTGTCATTTATCAGTGTGCCAGCTAGTATATGAGACCCTTATTAACGTATGCTAAAATTTATCATTTATAAACTTACTTTGCTGAAAAAGGTGAGAAATTTGCCTTCCTTTTCTAGCTATAATTTGAACTCTAAATTTTTCCTGTTCTCCTTATGGTAATAACCACTAACAGAGCAGTGTCTTTAACCAATTTATGCACCTAACCGACATGTGCTTATCAGCCAAGAAAAGCCAATTCTTTACTCCTGTTCAATAGTCTTTTTTGCTTTTGTCAAGACTCTGCTACCGAATATGGTATGCAGTGGGCAGAATGCCATATACACTCAGGTTTTTTTTTTTTTTTATTTCAGAATATTATGGGAGTATAAACCCTTTGGTTACACATATTGACTTTGTACTGCTGGAGTCACTGGTGGGGCTGTAAATTAGCACAACCTATATGGGAAATACTATGGAGATACCTCAAAGAACTGAAAGTAGAACTACCATTTGATCCAGCAATCCCACTACTGGGTATTTACCCAAAGGAAAAAGAGACATTCTGTAATAAAGACATCTGCACTCAAATATTTATAGCAGCACAATTCACAATTGCAAAGATGTGGGAACAACCCAAGTTTTTATAGTAAACTCGTATAGAAAATAGAAAAATGAAAACTTAATTAATATACTCCATGTTCAACCATACCTTCCTTATCTATAAAAGTCTTCAGTTCTCTTGTGGTCTTTAGGATAAAGTTCTATTATTAAATTTCAAGTGGACAATAAAGATCAGTGGATATGTTATCACAGTAGTGTACACAGTTCTTAAATAATAGTCTCATTCCTATTGAAAGCCGTATTCATTAACTGGTATAGCCTGAAAGGAAACTCGACTTGCTTTCCAAATACACGAGTTGTGGCATAGGGTATGTTATTCTCATGAATAGTTGAACAAAAATGCATTTAGCTACAGTGATTTTGAAAGATATCTATCAGTTTGTTCATTGCCTTTCATCAGCTGGGTTGCAGTTCAAGTCCTTCTTTTGAATGAGAATTTTAAAATATGAATTTCCTACATGAGTAGTTTAGATTGATTTTAAAATATATAATTTACATACAGTGAAATGCACAGATCTTAAGTGTACAGTTTGACCACATCCACGTCAAGATATAGAACATTTCCATCACCCTACAAAGTTTTCTCCTGCTCCTTCCCAGTCAGCGCCTGCCCCCAAGCAATCACTGTTCTGATTTCTATTACCATAGATTAATTTTGCTTTTAAAATTTTTGACAAAGTAAGTTTATTTCACAGTCTCCAACCACATTTTTTTTTTTCTTGAGACAGCGTCTCACTCTGTTGCCTGGGCTAGAGTGCCGTGGCATTAGCCTAGCTCACAGCAACCTCAAACTCCTGGGCTTAAGCAATCCTCCTGCCTCAGCCTCCAGAGTAGCTGGTACTACAGGCAAGCGCCACCATACCTGGCTGATTTTTTTCTATTTTTAGTAGAGATAGCATCTTGCTCTTGCTGAGGCTGATCTCAAACTCCTGAGCTCAAGCGATCTTCCCGCTTCAGCCTCCCAGAGTGCTAGGATTACAGGTGTGAGCCACCGTGCCCAGACTCCAACCACATTTTGAGTGTGTGGAATTCAAATTTCCCTAAAAGGTCATTACTGCCTGAAAGGTTTAGTTATTTCTTAAAAGACAAAGGGAAGGGATAAAAATGGTGTTAACATTTTAAGCTGGAAATTTTAGGTTCACATTTACTAAATTATAAAAGAGCTGCCACTTTCACTGGCAACAGCTAACTTGAGTGCAACATTAAGACTCCAGGGTGTTAAGACTAAGAAGGAAATGGTGATGTGATGGCTGATGTCTGGAGTGTATACTCTGGTGACCACCTGGCCTGAGTATTTAATACTCTGGTAGTGGGACACCTCGTAGGATATACGACAATTGGTTCTAGGCCCACTTTGGCTTTTATTTTAGTCGTTTCCCTCTCAGCCTCATTCTTCACCTTAAAATAAAAGGTTTGGACTAGATAGCCTCTCAGTTTCCTTCCAGCTTGGTTTAAAATTTTACGAGCTCCATAAATTTGCTTAGTAAATTTGGTCAGTAAAAAGTGGAAGGGAAAAAAGAAAAGATTATGATGTTTCTAAGGAATAAGGGGAGAAAGTGGAATAAAGGTAAGATACTTATTTCCATTTTAAACTGAGTTAATTAAGAAAATTATTTCAAACTTAAACATTATGTGATCAATTACTCTGTATGGTTGGCTTCACCAAATGAGCTCCCATTTAATGAAATCCCTTTTTGTAGAGAAGAAAGTTAATGGTTAAGAGACTTTTTTTTTTTGCTACACTAAAGGAGAACTACAATATGCTGATCTCTTCTGTACTCATCTGTGATGGACTGACTATGTCTCCTTAAAATTCATATGTTGATGTCCTAACCCCCAGAGTATTAGGAGGTGGGGACTTTGGGAAGTCATCAGGGCAGAACTCTCGTGAATGAGATTAATGCCCTTATAAAAGAGAGCCCAGAAAGTTCCCTTGCCCCTTCCACCACGTGCGGTTACAGTGAGAAGGCTGTCCATGAGGAAACAGGCCCTTACCAGAAAATGAATTGTCTGGTGCCTTGATCTTGGACTTCTCAGGCTCCAGAACTGTGAGAAATAAATATCTGTTGTTTATAAGCCACCCAGTGTATGGTATTTTGTTATAGCAGGTGAAATGAACTAAGATACCATCCTTGGCTTTTTTGTGACTTTTATCACAGAGCACTATTTCTTCTTTACTTTTTTAAAAAAAATGGAAGAAAATTCCACTCTTGGGAAGAATGGCAGCATCAGACCTTACATTACCAGAGTGGTCTGAACAGCCAGGTGCCCTTCTGCTTCTCTTTAACTGTATGCACCTGAGTTAATAAGTCTGCTGATCACTCAACTGTCTCTGCCCCTCACTTTGTCATCTATAAAACATAAATAATGACACTTTCCATATTGTCCCAGAGTGCTGAATAATAGAACATTTTAGTGATTTTGAAATGGAAATTCCGTCTGTTACCTAATAGCTAACATTTATTGAGCTCTTATATGTGCCAGATCTGGTACTAAGCACTTTGTATTCATGCTGTATGAAATAGCTAGTACTGCTCTTCACATTTATTGAATGAGAGAACTGAGGCTATAAGATATGAATTACTTGCTCAGAGTTTGCACAACCAATAAATAACAGAGCTGGAACTAGAATCCAGACCTTTCTGATTCCAAAGCCCAAGGCCTTACAACTGAAGTATATGCCACCATTCTGGCACACACTGTGGAAGATGTGTTCATTCATTCAAACCAATTAAGAATCAATTAGTAAATTACTTTTTTAGTACGTTAACTATCATTGCCTCTAAATAATAAATGCATAAAATGAAAATATATCCCAACAAGTCGAGTTAAGGATCTACTTTTATAGTAGATTTAACAAAGACTGACCTAGTTGAATAATGATAGTATCGATTTTCCAAAACTAAATGTCATGTATATTTGTCAAAATATTATGAAATATATTTTTATTGATGCGTAATAGATGTACATAGTTTTGGGCTACATGTAATAATATATTCATATAATTTGAAAAGATCAAATCAGTGTACTTGGGATATCTATCAATAAAATATTTTTAAAATTCAAAATGGATAATAAAAATAAGAGGGACTGGTGTTGGTAAAGAATTCTACAAATGAAATTGACTTGGAAAATTAATTGAATTTAAATTTACCAGTTTCTTATAGAAAATCATATGTAAAAACCATTGTGTGCTGTTTTATGTCTTAATTAACATTTTACATAAAATGGTAACCTAAAACCACAGGTTATTTTGATTAAAAAGTGGATAAATTTGTTTATTGAGTGTATATTAAACGTAATGCTTGTTTTGTCCAAGCCAATTATTTGATGAAAAGTCTTTCTTCGAGAAAAATTATAAACCCTGTTTGGAGACCTGTATCTAATGTTTAACAATGATTGCAGTGGATGATTTTTCTTCTTTTACAAGGTCGTTAAATACTTTTTGAGTGGTTCTAATATTTTATACATCATATTTTTCAAGAAAGTTTTATTTTTATAGAGCTTTGCCAGGCATCTGTGAACAAAAGTCATAAATTCATAAGACTGTGCTTGAGTTTAAAAAGATAATGGGACAGGCGGGCATGGTGGCTCATTCCTGTAATCCTAGCCCTCTGGGAGGTCAAGGTGGGAGGATCACTTGAGGTCAGGAGTTCAAGACCAGCCTGAGCAAGAGTGAGACCCCATCTCTACTAAAAATAAAAAAAAATTAGCTGGCCAACTAAAAATAGAAACAAAAAATTAGCTGGGCATGGTGGCGAGTACTTGTAGTCCCAGCTACTTGGGAGGCTGAGGCAGGAGGATCACTTGAGCCCAGGAGTCTGAGGTTGCTGTAAGCTAGCCTGACGCCTTGGCACTCTAGCCCAGGCAACAGAGTTAGACTCTGTTTAAAAAAAAAAAAAGAAAGAAAGAAAGGAAAAGATAATGGGGATAAAAAAAGAACTGATCAGTGTTTGCCAGGGACTGGGGGTGAGAGGGGTGACTATGAAAGAACTTGAAGGAACTTTTTTGGGTGAGAAATTGTTCTGTATCTTGATTGTAGTGATGGTTACTTGACTGTATGTGGTTGTTAAAACTCAGATCTGTAAAGGGCAAATTTTACTGTGTGTAAATTATCTCAATTAATATGAATTATACAAAAAATAAAATAGATTAAAATGTGTATCATTACCAAAAGCATCAAAGCATTTGGCTTCCAGTGGCCTTGTATGTGTGAGTGACTTGGTAAGTCACTGCTCACCTCTTTCTTGACACCTAACCATCCAGTGTTTATGAAGCATGAGAAAGTGCACCAAGCACTTGAATTGAGTTGACAGCATTTGTTTAAAATTTCTGACATAAAAGTTAGTTAGTTATTTGTGTTAATAATCAGGATCGGAGAGCATCGGTAGCCAGAAATGACATATTTTGTCAAATGAACTGAGATATCTTGTCCTTTTGGTCACTTATTACTTTATGTTTGTCTCTCTGTGACCCAACAGTAAATAGAGTTAGTCAAATTTAGAATGCTCTTTATATGCTTGATGTGGAGTCTGTCATCTTCAGAGTGGTAGCTATTAAAATATATATGTAATGTCTGCTACATGCCATTTTTCCAGCTGAATATCTAATAGGCATCTGGTACTTGCGTGGTCCAAGATGGTAGACATTTCCTATTCTTCCGCATGAGACATCCTTGATTCCTCTCTGACATATCCCACTTTCCATGTTTAATAGCAAATCCTGCCAATCATGTCTTCAAAATTTATGCCCCAATCTGTCTACGTCCATCTTCACTGCCACTATGCTCCCTCTAACTTCCCACCTCCAATTGCAGACTGTCCTAACTTGCCTGTCTGTGGAAGAAATTTCATGGCCCCCTTTAATTTCTTGACCGCTTAACAACCAAAGTGATTTTTTAAAATGTAAATAACATTTGTTACTCCATACTTAAAATCCTCCAGTGGCTTTCTGTGCTCTTAGAATAAAGTCCAAACTTTTCAGCATAGCCTGCACGCTCCAGCCCTAACCCACTTCTCTGACCTTTTCTCCTCCTCTGCTCCCCTAGTTTACTATGTGCCAGCCACATTACCTTTGTTTGTTTGTTTGTTTTAACAAACCCAGCTGATTAATAGCTCAGAGCCTTCGCACTTGCTCTTCTTTGTGCTTGGACCTCTTCGCTCTTGATGTAAGCATGACCAGCTCCATGTTGTCTGGGCTCAAATGTCACCTCCTCACAAACGCCTACCCTGACTACTAGCATTTCCTCCAGCTCACGTCCTTATCCTCTGTCACATTGTGACTTCCTCTGTCACTTCATTTCCTTTATAGTATTCATCTCAATTTCAAAATCACCTTATTTATGTATTTATTTATTGTCTTTCCACAAGAAACTGTGACTGCCTTATTCATTTTACTTATAAAACAGTGGCTGGCTCCTGGTAACCTCTCAGTACATACCTATTGATGAATGTTCTAGTCCCTGTGCTAATTACTCAGAGTGTAAACAGGAGTGGGACATGGGCCCTGCCATTGAAGAGCTTACACTCTGTTGGAGGAGATAAGTGGGAAGATAATTATAGGCATACCTCATTTTATTGCTCTTTGCTTTATTGCACATCACAGATAGTGCATTTTTTACAAATTGAAAGTTTGTGGCAACCCTGCATCAAACAAGTCTACTGGCCCTATTTTTCCAACAGCATGTTTTCACGTTGTGTCTCTGTGTCACATTTTGGTGATTCTTGCAATACTTTGAACTTTTCATCATTAACTCTTACGGTGATCTTTGATCAGCAATCTTTGATATTACTATTATAATTGTGGGGACACCACAAGCCGCACTCATGTAGGATGGTGAATGTAACTGATAAATGTATGTTCTGACTGCTCCACTGACCTGCTGTTCCCTAGCTCTCTCCCTCTCCTTGGGCTTCCCTGTTCCTGAGAAACAACAATATTGAAATTAGGCTAATTAATAATGCTATAATGACCTCAAAGTGTCCAAGTGAAAGGAAGAGTTGCACATTTCTCGCTTTAAATCAAAAGCTAGAAATGATTAAGCTCAACGAGGAAGACATGTCAAAAGCTGAGATAGGCCAAAAGCTAGGCCTCTTGTGTCACACAGCCAAGTTGTGAATGCAAAGGAGAAGTTCTTGAAGGAAATTAAACGTGCTACTCAAATGTGAACACACAAATGATAAGAAAGCAAAATAGCTTACTGCTGATATGGAGAAAGTTTGAGTGGTCTGCACAGAAGATCAAAGCAGCCGCAACATTCTCTTAAGCCAAAGCCTAATCCAGAGCAAGGCCCTCGTTCCCTTCAATTCTTGAAGGCTGAGACATGAGGAAGCTGCAGAAGAAAAGTTTGAATCTAGCAAAGGTTGGTCATAAGGCTTAAGAAAAGAAGCCACCCCTATGTAATATAAAAATGCAAGGTGAAGCAGCCAGTGGTAATGGAGAAGCTGCAGCAAGTTATCCAGAAGATCTAGCTAAGATAACTAATAAAGGTAGCTACACTAAACAACAGATTCTCCACGTAGACAAAACAGCGTTATATTGCAAGAAGAGACCATCCAGGACTTTCATAGAGAGAGGAAGTCAATGTCTAGCTTCAGAGGATACACTGACTCTCTTGTTAGGGGCTAAATGCAGCAGGGGACTGTAAGTTGAAGCCAGTGTTCATTTATCATTCTGAAAATTCTAGAGGCCTTAAGAATTATGTTAAATCTACTCTGCCTTTGCTCTATAAATGTAATAACAAAGCCTGGATGACAGCACGTCTGTTTACAGCAGATTTATTGAGTGTTTTAAGCCCACTGGTAAAACCTACTGCTCAGAAACAAAGATTCCTTTCAAAATATTACTGCTCATTGACGATGTACCTGGTCACTCAAGAGCTTTGGTGGAGATGTACAAGGAGATTAATGTTGGCTGCTAATCCAACATGCATTCTGCAGCCCATGGATCAAGGAATAATTTTGACTTTCAAGTCTTATTATTATATCTGATTATTATATTTAAGAAACATATTTCATAAGGCTGTAACTGCCATGAATGATGATTACTCTGATGGATCTAGGCATAGTGAATTGAAAACCTTCTGGAAGGGATTCACCACTCTAGGTTCCACTAAGAACATTTATGATTCATGGGAGACAGTCAAAAAACAGGAGCCTGAGTTTGGAAGGAGTTGATTCCAGCCCTCATGGATGACTTTGATGGGGTTCAAGACTTCAGTGGAGGAAGTAATTGCAGAGATGGTGATAACGGCACATACTTTGATTAGGCATATACTTTAATTGTACTATACTTGTTTGACATAATAAATTACATTTTTATTACATAATGAGCATAATGTCGAAATCTTCAGACTTTATCTTCCTTAACTGGCATTTTATATATTTTATTGTTATTAGAAATTAATGGAATTAAGTCCTCAAGGCAGAAGTAAGATAGTTATTTTCACAAAGCTAAATACTATAGGTACTGTTAAGATGGCATATTGAGCTTTTTTCTCTATAATCACCATGTACAGACTTTTTAAAATTGAAATTCATTTGTAACTTAAAGGGAATGACTACTTAAACATTTTATTGATTATCATTTTGATTCATGTGAATGATTTCACCTAAAAGTCTTTTAGAAAAATAACATTTATTGAACTTTTCCTCTATCAGTTACTATTCTAAGTGCTTCACATACGTTAACTCTTTTAATTCTCTTAGCAATCCTCTGATACAGTACTGTCTTTACCTCCTTTTTATCGATGAGAAACTCAAACCAGAGAGATCTAAGTAGCCAAGGTCACATTGCTAGTCAGTGTAGCATAACTCCAGCTTTCTTTAGAAATGTATTAGACTCTCCCAGAATTAGCTAACTTGCTCAATTAAAAAGTTAACTAATTTGTTTAAAATATCTGTAATGTAGCAAGCACTAAAAGGAATGAATAAAATACAGCTCATGTCCTCAAGAAGCTCACACTTAGCTTCATAAAAAAATGGAGTAAAGAAACAATAGGTAGACATGAAATACAGAGTAATTCAGAAATTGTTTTTCTATCTCTGCAGCCTACATTGAAGTACATTTAGCTTGTTCTGGTATTCAAGATTCTCTTAAAAAGCAAAAAGCATTTGAACACATCTTCCCTTTATTTTGTTGTCTTTTTTTTTTTTTTCAGAGACAGAGTCTCACTCTGTTGCCCAGGCTGAAGTGCAGTGGTACAGTCATAGCTCACTGCAACTTCAAACTCCTAGGTTCAAGAGATCCTTCTGTAGATCCTCCTAAGTAGCTGTGACTACAGGGATGAGCCACTGCATCCAGCCACATCTTTTTTTTTTTAATAGCATTTTAAAATTTTGAAACATAGATCCCAAGAACTTGCAAAAATAGAATCTAGAGTCCCATGTGCCCTTTATCCAGTTTCCCCTAATGATGACATCTTATTTAAGGGTAGGGTACTACAGTGTCAAAATCAGAGAATCGATATTAATAAAACACTGTCTACTAGATTACAGAACTTAATCAGTTTTCACAATTTTTAGGTGCATTTGTATGTATATGTATGAATATACTAAATCTAGTAGTTTTAAAATAGAATACCAGGGATTTTCTACATAGACATTCTTATCCTCTGCAAACAGAGCTTTATTTTTTCCTTTCCAACTAGTATATCATTCGTTTCTTTTTCTTGCCTTATTGCATTACCTAGGACTTCTAGTATTATGTTGAATAAGAATGATGAGAGCAGACATCTTTGCCTTGTTCCCAATTTTTGGTTAAAAGCATTTTCTTTCAATACTAAGTATGATGTTAACTGTAGCATTTCTGTAGGTGCTCTCTGTCCAGTTAGGAGATTACTCCTCTGTGTTTATCAGGGTTGTCTAGAGAAAGAGAACCAGTAGGACATGTATATAGGTATCTAGGTATTTAGGAATCTGTATCTATATTTAGATATCTATATGTAGATAGACAGGAGAGATTGATTTATTGTAAGGAATCGGCTCTTACAATTATAGAGGCTGAAAAGTCCCAAGATTTGCAGTCAGCAAGCTGGAGACTCAGGAAAGCCAATGGTTTAAGTTCCAGTCCAAAAGCTGGCAGCCTTGAAATGCTGAAAGAGCCAATTTTCAGTTCAAGTGCAAAGGCAGGAAGAGACTGAAGTCCCAGATCAACTAGTCAGAGGAGTTTCCCATTTGATAAGCTTTTTTTGTCTTATTTAGGTCTTCAATTGATCAGATGAGGTCCATCCACAGGAGGAAGAGCAATCTGCTTTACTCAGTCTATGGATTCAAATGCTAATCTCATCCAGAAACATCCTCACAGACACACCCAGCATATTATTTGACCAAGTGTCTGGGCACACCATGGTCCTGTCAAGTTGACATACAAAATTAACCAGAGTACCCTCTATTCCTAATTTGCTGAGTTGTTGTTTTTTTTTTAAATAATGAAAGAGTACTGAATTTTGTCACATGGTTTTTTTGCATCAGTTGATACAATCGTCTTATTTTTTTATCTTTAGCATGTGGACATGGTACATTACAATGATTGATTTTCAGATATTGAAACAGCCTTGCATTCCTGGAATAAATCCTTCCTGGTCATGGTGTATAATTCTTTTTATATGTTGATGGATTTGATTTGCTAGTAATTTGTTGAAGATTTTTATGACAGTGTTCATGAGGGATATTAGTCTTCAGCTTTCTTTTTCAGGCAGTCTTTGTCTGGTTTTGATATTGAGGTAATACTGGCCTCATAAAATGAGTTGGGAAGTGTTTCGTCTTCACTTTTTGGAAGAGACTGTTGAGAATTTATGTTAATTCTCCTTTAAACTTTTGATAAAATTCTCTAGTGAAACCATCTGGTCCTGGAGATTTCTTTTTCAGAAGCTTTTTAGTCACGGGTTAAATTTCTTTAATAATCATAGGACTATTCAGATTATCTGTTTTATTTGGGTGAATTTTGGTAATTTGTGGTTTTCAAGAAATTGTTTCATTTCATCTAAATTGTGGAATTTATAAAGTTGTTTGTAATATGCCTTTATTATCCTTTTCTACAGTTTTAGGATGTATAGTTATATCTTTTGTTTCATTCTTGATATTGGCAATTTGTATCGTTTTTTATATTTGTCTTTTTAGAGATATCAATTTTATTGATCTTTTCAAAGAATCAGCTTTTTGTTTTATTGATTTTTCTCTGCTCTTATTTTTATTATTTCCTTTCTTCTGGTTGCCTTGGGTTTATTTTGCTTTTTTTCCCCCTAGTTTCTTAGGGTAAGAAATTAGGTTACTGATGTAAGATCTTTCCCCTTTTTTAATGTAAGCATTTAGTGCTATAAATTTCCCTCTCAATACTGCTTTGGTTTCATCCTACAAATGTTAATATGTTGTATTTTTGTTTTCATTCAGTTCTAAGTATTTTGTGTGTCCTTTTAAGACTTCATCTTTGACCTGTGTATTATTTAGAGTGTTTTGTTTAATTTTCAGGTATTAGGAGATTTTTCCTATTATTTTTCTGTTATTGATTTCTAGTTCAATTCCATTATGGTTAGAGAACATACTCAATTTTTAAATATCTTGGGGTTTATGATCCAAGATATGGTCTATCTTCGTGAATATTCCATGGGCACTTGAAAAGAATGTATTTTCTGCTGTTGTATGGAATGTTCTATAATTGTCTGTTAGATCCTATTAGTCGATGTTGTTGAATTCTTCTACATCTTTGCTGATTTTCTAATAATGGTACTGATTGCTGAAAGAGTCGTAGAATGCTTTGTTATCCCTTGTATAACCATATCTAAATAATCCCATTGATTTAAGCCCTTCATAATCTCTTCTGTGCTCTTCTTCCCCTAATATAATGTGCACATTAATGCCACACTAAAATGAATTTTAAATACTCCATATGAGTCTACTATTTTGTATCTTGAAGCCCAAAGATTTCTTCACTATTGTGTCTTCTTTAGTTTCTTCTAAAAGTAGGAGTCTTTGAGTCAGTCTTTGAATAAGTAGGCTGTTCTCATATTCTCTTGGAAATATACTCTGGAAGAGAAATTAGTTTGTTTCAAGGAGAGGAAGAGATAGTTTAAATTAAGAGGTTGCTGATCATTAAAGTAAGAGGACTGCTTACATTGGGGGAACAGGGGGAGAAAGATCTGCAAAGTTCTTGAGGGTAAAGGCCAAGTATTTTTGCACTTTCTGTGGTCCCTTTCTAGAAAAGCTTCCACATATTTGGGGAATGACTTAAAAATACATGAATGAATACTGGGTGATGTGAGTCATCACAAAACAAAGACACCCACTCCCTATACTGATGCTCTTCTCAGGCTTTATTAAGAGTCTGAAAAACTAGGAAAGTTTCCAAAGTCTGCAGTGTTTGATTATTGGCATCATTCCAACCTGGCCATTGTTAAATGAAATACTCAAGGAAAGAGCTCTGCATTCAAAAATGAAACCTAATTTAATTTTTAATCAAGTAAAAAATAAATTTTAGATTGTCCATGTATAACAAATTGGAAAGAAATGGACCATTTCAGCCTAATAGTCTGCCTCTTTGCCTGAAGCTGAAGTTGATTTAATTCACCATGACAAATTTGGATGTATTTATTACATCTACACTCACTCATGCTTTGTATGAAAGAAGGCCATTATTTCACTTAATCATTTTTTTCCATGTTCCATACCCAGTTTGAGCTGTGAAATGTCTAAGTTCATAGCAGTAGAAAGTTGATAACATGGATAGTGGGTTATTGTCTGTAAATAGGATACTGTGATTTTTTTTTTTAATTAAGTATTTTCTGTGTTGAGCCACAAACTACGTGGCACCAAGATTATCACTGTTTGCATAGTATATAAAATTTTTATTGGCCTACTAATTAACATGTGTTTGAAATATTAAGAAGAGGCAATTAACTTCTTGTTGATATGTCAGAACCCTTACAGGAACTTTGTTTTTCTCCTTAACTGTTGTTGGTTTGATTCCCTTTGCATAATGACCTTCATCTGGTATTATATTTTTTGGTACTAAAAAGACCTTTACAACATGTTTAAAAGAGCTTAGCTAGACAAAGAAAAGGTCAGCTATGCCAAGATGCCTATCTATACATGGAGTTAAGTGAGAATAGATTTTTCAAGCCAAGTCAAATGAGAAACAATGAGACCATATTTGTCTACTGCTTAGTGTATTCCGAGATTAATGAAATCATACTTGGGAGCCCTTTGTTTAGTTTTCTTCAGTTCCTGTTCCTCTGTTGTCCAGTCCTCCATAGTGTATTAAAATAATGGCAGCATTACTCTTTCCCATTTTTTTATCCCTTCCATATATGCACCATAAATTTAGCAACCTTCAGAAAGATACAGAAGAACCAGCTCTGCATTGTACGTGCATTTAGCAAGTCTGGTGATGGTTGAAGTCTTCTGTGAGAAGTGATTTGATGTGAAAATCCTCCCAAATATCTGGTTTCTTGTGACTGACTGACAAACTGCTTTTCCCAGCTGCATGCTGAAATTACCAGCTGTGCCACTGACACATTGGCTGAGTGACAACCTGTAGCTGCTTCTATCCATAAATGAGATATTTAATTTAAATGTTATGGCTTCTGTTTCACATTTTGAGTGAGCTCAGAACAAAATCTGTGTCAAAATTAGGCTATGTGTTATCCATTAAATTGTTTTGAGTTGTTTTTATTCTTCTCCGTTTGGGGGGGACTCTCAGAAGCTTGAAAATGATTTTTCTTTCTAAGTTGATCCTTTTTCCACTTGGCAAACATTACGTTTTTCCTCTCTGCAGAAGCCAGCGTGGCTTCGCCTGCCATTTTTGCTGTCTTGTTTTGCTTTGCCTGCGTCACTTTCCGAGCTGTCACTGTTCCAGCCCATCACAGGCACATATTAGACCTGGACCTGATGGAGCCTCTTCCTTTCAAGGTGAAAGCCAGTGTGTTTTCCCAAGGATAGTAGTGTGGCTACAGTGAAGACAAAAATGAAAGTTGAAGGGAAAGGAATTCAGTTGTGAGAGGATAAGAATAAGGGAAGTGTGATGGAAACAAAGCTGTTTTTAAAGAAGGGACTCATGAGGTCAGAGGCCATGAGTTTGGAACAACCTGGCATTGTAGACAGAAGTGGTAGAGGTGCTGGTGGCTGGTGAGAACAGAGGGTGGGGTAGAGAGAAAGCAAATCTTTGCAATGACCTTAAATGCATACGTATTAATTCCTAGAATCAGTCCCAGCTTCACAGGCTTTCAGTGCCTGTTTTTAAAGGTTCTTGTGAAATAGTAGTTCCGTTTGTATAGCATTTGAAAATCAATAAAGTGATGTTTTTGTTTAGGATTTTTAAAATATCCCTTTGTTCTGAGGAAAAAAGAAAATAAGGGCACACGAACAGCACAAATAATTGGATCTGTAATGGGAGGAGGGCTTGGGAAAGGCTGCTGCAGTCCAGGTGAAGTGGGATCGTTAAAAGATGTGGAGGTTTTATAACTAGAGTTGGTATGAAAGTATCATGGGAAGTTTTGAAAATTTGAGTTCAGACTGTGAACTCCTTGAGCAAAAGCAAGCTATATTATTTACCTTGGCGATCAGAGCACCTATTAAAGTGCATGGGGCATGTAGGAGTTTAATAAATATTGAAAGAGAGAAGTTGGGTAGGAGGCAGATAGGAAGGGCAGAGTCAGAGAAGCTATTAAAACTTAGTGAATGGGTACACCAAAAGCCCAGACTCCACCGCTGCGCAATATATACGTATAATGGAATTCAACTTGTACCCCCTAAATCTATTAAAATAAAAAAAAACACTTAGTGATGACTGCTTACAGCTCTTAAGTAGCATGGAAAAAATAGAATAGGAAAAAAAAAACCACTATATAACTTCTCCTTGGTTAACTTTTGCTCCCTTTGAATTAATCCCTGGAATTCATCTGAGGATTTTTTTGATAACATGTTTCTGAAGTGTCAAATATTCTCTTTATCCAAGCCGCCAATAGAAAATGGCAAAAATTTCTTATTCACCTTAACCAGAGTACAGTTGCTTTTTTTTTAATTGAAGTGAAATTCACATAACATAAAATGAAACCATTTTAAAGTGTACAATTCAGTGGTATTTAGTACATTCACAATGTTGTACAACCACTACCTATATAGTATCAAGTTCCCAACCATTTTCATCAGCAGTTGCTTTATTTTAATATTGTAGTGTGGTAGAACCACCTAGGGTTCTTTACTTCATTTAAGGAAAAAAAAAAAAGATTGAAACCCAGACAATGTTTTCTGACAGCTTCTGGAGATCAAAGGCCATCTTCTTCATAGTCTTTCTTTGTAATTTCTCATTTTCCCTCCCGCAAGTCATTGGGTAAAAGGTACCTTTTTAAGTTAGCATTGACTCTTTTGATCGGTTGCTATTTGGTGACTTTTTTAATCTTCTGGCCTCCTGGCATAATTTTTTGACTTTGTAGCATGAATACAGTGAAGCCTGCAGGTAATGGATTTCTTTTTCTAGTGTAAACATATATGAAGTTAAATCAGCTATAGAAAGCTCATCGCTTCTATGTTAGCATGTGATTTGAGATGCCACTTACACCACCAACACAGCATTTTACAGAAGATGTATGTTAACCTGCTTCTCACTTTCCATGGAGCCTTTTCCATATAGTGAAAAGGGGTAACTGACTTTCCCTAAGAGATATGGGCAAATAATTATAAAAATGCTCTTCAAAAGGACCTTACAATTAGGAATGTGTATTAAGAGGAATGCATAAACACCTTACAAATTCAAACACTGTCATGGCTTACAGAAAAAGATATGTTAGCATTAATGTTTAGAAAGTTGAAAAAGATCCAATTAGAAACAGGTTAGAGAGCTTTAACTGGTATTACACACTCTTAAAAGCAGCAAGAAGTTCCCTGCTGATACGACCTTTGAATTATAAAAAGAACATGTTGTGACTGATCATTCCTTTTAAGAAATTTGAATACCAGATTTATAAGTTTCATATGTTTACAATTTCAGAATTTCCATATTCTGCCATAAAGAATAAAATCCTCTAGTGGAATCAGCTGTAAAATTGCAAAGGGCAGCAAATTCCATTTGTTAGCAAAATACCATTTTGCATTCTTGGTCTTCCTGAATTCACATTTAAGCCACTTATACAAATCTTTGACATAAGCAATTTTTAAAATATGTTTACAGCTGACAGTCCGTGAAAACAGGGTTGCTTTTGTGGGCTAAATAATCATTTTTCTCTAAAGACAGGTGTTGCATGCTTGAATCAATTGTGTCCACATCTTTAAAGCTCCAGATGCTTTTTTTCAAAAGGTTTGCTTACATAAAACAGTATTTGATAGATAAGTCTTGTTAGTGGAGACTGTGCCTGGAGCTCAGGGAACTTGGTCTGTTGCTATTTAATTATTCCTGAGCCAACTTTCCTGTTTCAGTTTTTCAAGGAGCCATGATTCATCTCTGTGAAGTCACACAGGGAGAAAAAAATTCCTCACTGGTCACTGCTGTGGGAGAACAGAATTGGATGGCATGGAGGTAGGGGGTGAATTTTGCTCCTCTCTAAATGGGAACTGGGTGAAGCTTATATAAGGCAAACTTATAGTCTTCAGGTCATAGAAGATGAGTTCCCATCTTTGTTGTACAGGTTTCATTGAGAATTCATGCTGAATATTTGCTTACATTTTTTCTAATAATTTCCAAAGTATTTTTTCCTCTGGTTGGCATCCATTATACCCCAGTTGTGGTACAGGAGAAAAAAATGCCATCCTGGGAATCAGGAGGTTTTGGTTTTACTCGCAGCTTTGTCAATGATTAGATGTGGTGACTTGAAGCTAATCAGTTAGCCTCTGTGAGCTTAGCTTCTCCTCCCTAGCAAATGGGAATAAGAAGAAGCTCCAGTAGAAGGAGCACAGCTGTCAGCTCTGCTTGCTTTTTGACTGGCCACTCCCTCTCCTGGGAAGACGATTACCTGCCATTTGAAACACCTCAGTGCCACTCACCTCCTGCCATGACTCACGTTCCTTGGACCTCCTGTACCACCTCATATTTTACATATTGTATACCTCAAAAAAATGTGTGCTTGAATTATGATGGCGATACAGGTATCAGGGTCATTCTGGGGTTCCTTATGGTTTACTTCAGGAGCACTTACCACCCATTCATACCCCAAGGGTCATTCCAGAGATTGGTTGCCCTCCTACTGCCCTGCCCTACACATGCTCAGTGGCTTTCTTCTCTCTGTCTCTTATCATACTTCATTCTTTCTCTTTCTTCCTCTCCTTACTTACACCTCTGCCCTACCATTGGGATCCATGTTGAAGCCCCTGTTTTCATCTTCTCCTTGACATCCTCTCCCACCTGTTTTCTTCACAAAGGCCTGTCTATCTCCACTCCTTTCCAGCTGCCTCAGTCAGCTTCCACTGCAGGAATTCTCTTCCTTTAGATCTACTGGAAAATAAACTTAATTTATAATTTTCACAAATGTTCCCATTTTTTTTCCTAGCATGCCAACTCTTTGTTTTAAGAGCTTTCTTACTATTGACTATAGGAAGCAGATAGGTGTTGAGAAAAACTATAAGCATTGTGGGAGTTAGATGTGTGAGAGCTGAGGGATTACTGATGGACTTTATTCAGATGTGAATTGGACAAGCTCTTCTTCAATGCCTTTTCTACGTCTGCTTCAATGAGCCCCTTTTTATTTCCAAGACTTGAACTCATCAGGCCTCCCACCTTCTCTTTTTTATCAGCCAATTCTGAAGCAAACTGATGATCCTTGGACCTCAATGAACACAGAATGTCTTGTCTGATTCACATAGTTGGTCAGTATTTGGACCACATAGTTGGTCAAGATATTTCACACTACATGAAAAATCCATGTTTCTGATTCCTTTTGCAAATTTGGAAGGGCTGGTAACTGCAGGGCAGATGTTTCAGCCAGCACTGAATAGTGACTGCCTTACCTGGGATCCTTTCTCTCTGTGGTCTCTTACGTCTGGTGCTTTCATTTTTGCAGCTTACCTGACTGAACCATGGTTGTGTCCAGCCTTCCAGCCTTTTTCTGAGGACCTTAGTGAGCAATAGAAGAGAGAAGGGGTGGCTTGGGGGTCTGATAGATGTTATGGGGAACTAAATGTATGCCATGTAAGTGAAGTGGGCTTATTGTGCACAGTTGCAAGATAAACTTGCTGTCACTGAACGCTTCTTCTGTAGCGTCCTGGTGCTGCCATTGCCATTGTGACAGAATAGTTAATATTTATTAGATTATTTATATCTTGGTAGATTTCTAAATATAAAAATTAGTATGTATCCTCATATTCCCCTTCTTCTTTTTATTAGAACAGTTATATTAGGTCATTCTCTGATGGAGAACCCATTTATACACTTAGAATCATAAACTTATACAGATGATACCTTCAGAACAATTTAATCCCATGTTGTCTTTTTCAAGTTTAGATAATAGAACCAAGAGAGAGGAGTGCCTTGTCCAGAGTCTTAGCACTAATAGCAAAGCATGGATGAAAAACCAGTTCTTCTCACTCCCAACTCCAGGCTCAGCTGCAGACCACACTAAAAATGAGATTTCATAGATTTCTCTCCTCTCTAAGGGTGATCAAGTGTAGACTCTCTGTAAGGAACAGAGGAAATGGGCTTGGGCAACATGCATACCAGGGTTCAAAATCCAGGTCTGCCATTCTGTTTGGGAAGGCTTAGGTGAACTATGTAATATCCATAAACTTCCTTTTCCTCATCTGTAGAATGGGAACCATAATATCTACTTCATAGTCTTATGTGACCGTAACTATATGTGTAGAAGGAATCTCCATGGTAGGTTCCTGGGTCTTCCCACCCCTGCACCATTGTCATTAGGTTATTCTCTTCCAAAAATCAGGAGGCTAATAAGGAGTTAATAAATTTTTTGAAACTCAGACCAAGGAATGTCTGCGCAGTGCCCAGTTTGGATGATGCGGTACTCTGACTGTTTTCATGTTGATTTTCATGCCACAGTGAGCCCCTTCAGGCATGAAAACAACCGAGGATTGTTTGCTTCTCTGCTCTTTCTTTTTGGGCCTCTTGTGTTTTCATCAGACTCCGGCCTTTCCAAAAGCAGTGTGTCAGGGTTTGCCAATGAATTCCAGCTCTCTCCTGCTGAGCTGCCATTCAAGGACATCCTTCTGAACCTGCCCCTCTCAAGAAGGGCCCATCAACATGTGTCTGATTCATAAACAGCCTTAGTTCCCCAGTTCAGTTTCTTGTCTTCTTGAGGTTTCTTCTGAGGCTTTGTCTTGTACCATTGCTCTATCCAAATCTTTTCCTCCTGTGAACTCCTCTTGAACTTATAGTTTAGCATTTAATCATTCTCTGGTCATTGAACTTCTGTTAATTTTCTCCCTCCCCAGATTAGACTTTGAGCATTTTAAGGGCCCAAACCCAAATCTTCTGGCTTTATTATTATGCCTCACAGAGGTTAGCTATGTGTTGGGTGCTTAGAGTGGTCTTTAATTAACAACTGAATAGTAAGGAACTGGAACATAACCAGTTCCACCGGAGGGAAATGAGCAGTGCCTGGTCCCAACTCCCTCCAGAGCACCACGCTGCCTTTCTTCTCGCTCAGGTAGATATCCCCTCCTCAGCTGACAGCCTGTGGTCCCTCCTGGATCTCACTGAGAGGTGAATGGAGTTCAGAGGCCCCTTGAGCTGCCTCCTGGACTACCATTATTACTCCGACTCCCTCCGCCCGCTAGCGGGTGTGCTCTGCCCTCTTTGCTATCACAGAGTAGGGATGCTGGCCTCCGTTTCTCTGAGTGCCATGGCAAATTTAAAACTGTGTAAAGCTCCCTTCAGATTGAAAAGGATTAGGAAACATAACCAAGCCTTGGGAACTCAGGTTTTCCTCTGCTGCCATTCACCAAAATGCTCACTTAATTCTTAAAGAAAATGCTATTCATTGAATTACTTTGTATTTTTTAAGATGGCCTGAAACCATTAATGAAGAATTTTTTCTGATGTCATCTTTCTAGGATCATAAAACCTAGACGTCAAAGCTGGCCTTTGAAGTTATTTATTGGTGAATTTGTTACATTTTACAAACTTTTTGCTATTTACAAATAAAAAATTATTTGTAAGTCAATTTGCAAATAATTGTAATTATTTGTAAATAACTAAAAAAAAATAAATTATTTACAAATTTTGTTTTTATTTTGCGTTGAGTACCTGCTGTGAGACCTGAGCTGGGCACCATGGGAAACAGGATGACTATAACACAGGGCATCTGTGCTCAGAAGAGTTTGTAATCAAGGATACAGGAATGGCCTCAAGTCTAAGGCTGAGAAGGAGGGGTGGTGTGGAGTGGGAACTGAACTGACCTACCTCAAGGTTCCAGCCTAAAACATCAGTGTGATCTGATCTTTGGAGGTGTTCTAAATCCCAGGCCCACTTTTGGAGGTGAGAACAGGTTAATGAGCCATTATCCCATTATCCCAGGCTGCACAAACTACATAGTAACCAGTATGGCATGAGGCTTCAGGATGTCTAACGGAATAGTTCTAGAAGTCAGTAGCAGCAAAGGCACTTCAAAAGGCCCAGAACAAACTGGCCCTTTAGGTCAGTTTTTAAATCACTAACAGATCGGTCCCCAGAAGAGGAAGCCTGTTTCACAGCCAAACAGTGAACAAAACTGTTCGGAAAGGCAAAGTTCCCACAGTCTCTGGGGAGTAGCAGCCAACTTGTATTTCTGAGAATGATTCTAAACACAAAATAATAAAAGTTAGGTAAAGGATAAAGCAAACTATAGACTGTTACTTCATAATGGAATTGCATAATTCAATTAGGGAATCATACATTTGGAAATGCTAGAAGGTTGGTTTTTGTTTTTTTTTTTTTGGTTTGGTTTTATGGAAAAGTGATTTAAAGGCAACACTAATAAAATAAAAATAACCCATGACTAAAAATATATGCTGAAGCATTTTATCTCACTTGGGACCTGAGAACAGTAAAATATCCCAGTTGAAATATAGTCCACTAGACTAGTCTAGTTCACTCACCAGGCTAATAAATTAGTTTTGAGACTCTGAAGTAATTGTTTGACTTCTTTTGTCTGCAGAACCAGTGCAGATTTGGGGGGTTGTTTGTCTTAGTTGTTAGCAAAACACTGTAAATGTCCAGGTTCTGGTCACTGTATTTTTATTATAAAGAGCAGAAAATGAGATGGAGGGCTGGGCGAGGTGGCTCAACCCTGTAATCCTAGCACTCTGGGAGTCTGAGGCGGGAGGATCGCTTGGGGTCAGGAGTTTGAAACCAGCCTGAGCAAGAACGAGACCCCATCTCTGATAAAAATAGAAAAAATTAGCCAGCCATGGTGGTGGGTGCCTGTAGTCCCAGCTAACTCAGGAGGCTGAGACAGTAGGATCGCTTGAGGGCAGGAGTTTGAGGTTGCTGTGAGCAAGGCTGATGCCAGGGCACTCTTTGAGACTCTGTCTCAAAAAAATAAAAAAGAGAGAGAGAGAGAGAGAGATGGAGGGTTAGGATAAATTGTGGATAAACAGTAGCTTTTAGTCAAGTTCAAATACAACGTGTTACCCTACCCTGGAAAAAATGAGACAATTCTATATTTAGACTTTATGTCAACTCTGATATTTATGATGAGAGGGAAAGATTCTTCTGGATTGTTTTTTGTTTGTTGTTTCATCAACAGAGCAAATACACAAAAGGCTTGAATAATATGTCATCAGGATTATACTTTTTCCTGTGATATCAGTTTTGATCTTTTAGGTTCCTTCAAGCTTTGTGAGTCTTTAATTCACTGATTGTAAAGTAATGAACTAGGAAGTTCCTCCAAAGCGGGGCTGCCTGGAACAGGCTCCAGTGACCATGGAGCATAGATGTTCTTAAGGGGGAACCCACATATAATGATGTACTGTGCGACTAATCTGCAGAATATTGGCAGATTAAGGTTACACAGCCCTCATAACTATCAAATCTGGCATTTTTATTTCTCAGTAGCAAATATGGAGAATGATTTATTACTTAATGAGCAGCAAAATCTTATTGGGCTCTACTATAATACAATAGTATAAAACAATAGTAGCTTGCTCTAATAAAACAAGTGTAAAATTGTTCAAGAAAGTTTAGTTCCAACTCCACTTCTGACCAAGCTGGATGGTATTATTTCCCTAAATTAGAGATTTCAGATTACTATGACATTCACCAAAAGATCCAAATTATATTTACATAGAAGGTCATATGATGAAACAGTAATTAAATTAAATTGGTTAAAAGCTTTGATCTTTACTTTTCATCACTTTTAGTCATTAAAATGCAGATTAAAACACTTGTCAATCAAATTTATTTTTTAGATTTCAATAATAAAAAATAGTGACTCTTACTCCTGTTGTATATGGGAATGTCTTAGTCTTTTCAGGTTACAAGAGTGGGTGCTTATAAAATACAGAAATTTATTTCTCACAGTTCTGGAGTCTGAGAAGTCCAAGATTAAGGCGTCAGCCAGTTTGGTATCTGGTGAGGGCTTGCTTTCTGATTCATGGACAGCCATCTTCTCACTGTAACCTCATATGGTAGAAGGGTCTTTCTAGGGTCTCTTTTATAAAGAGGGAACTTTCTAGGGTCTCTTTTATAAAGTACTAACCCTATTCATGAAGGTTCTGCCCTTGTGACCTAATCACCTCCTGACGGCTCCACGTCCTAATACCATCACCTTGGAAGTTAGGGTTTCAAATATGGATTTGGTGGGACACAGATATTCAGTTCATAGCAAGAAGTAATTGGGATCTTCAGGTTTCTAGGCTAATCTAGATGCCCCCCAATTCTTTATTCTTTTCTGAGTTGACTTTCTGAGGATAGTGTGGCCAGATGAGCATACAATATTCCAAATACATGGTCAGAACAATTCCTTCTGACTTGATTCAATGTCTTTGTTTATGTAATGAAGAACTTTGCTTGTTTTTATTTCTGCTAGGCTCTGTTGGAATTGGAATTTTATCTTCCAAATTTGTAGAACTTTTTACTAAATATGGAATGTTGTTATGATATTTTTTTCCCTTCTAGTCAAGAACTCTCTCTCTCTTTTTTTTTTTTTTTTTTGTAGAATTTAGGAATGGCAAAAAGAACTAACTCATCCCTGTGGTATTTTCTAAATCCATAATACACAAATGGCTAATAGAAATATCAGTATACAGTAGCTTCTTGTTTCTTTTTCTTTTAATACAAAATAAAAAGAGCACTTTCACCATTGGAAATGTCCTAAATTCACCTGCAACCAATTTCTACAATCTATTTTTGGCATGCTAGGCCAAAATTGAGATTTTATCCTTATCATTGGTAGACAACTTCACTGTGTCTATTGATGATAAAGATAGCTGAATTTCAACTTTACACTTCAATGAATGGAATATACTGGATTTTATATTACAGTATAGACCAAGATACTGCTTGGGAGCAGAAGAGTAGGAGTAGTTGAGGCTGAGGAGTAGTCTAGGCTGAGTCCTGTTTCTGACTTGGGCAAATGAGTCAAACTTCAGCTGCATTTGAAAGTAGGGACGTGCATTGGATGTAGTGTCAGAATTCAGAGAGCAAACTGGACTATAAACATTGATTTGACAGCAGTTGAGGAGAATACTTATTTGAGAATATTTAAGTGTTGGGAGAAGCCTTCCTATGTAAAGTCTGTTCCAGAAGATAAAGTTGAAAGGTTTGGGAGGATGGATCTAGGAGGAAGAAATACAGGGCCCATGTGCCATTGAGGGTACAGGAGAGAATTGGTTATTAGAGGCAGTAAGTATGAACAGTCTCGCATTTATCCCCCTGTGAATATTGGAAGTTCATTCAAAGATCAGACTTGTAAACCTCAGATTTATCATTGCCATCTCTAACTATTAGAGTTAATAGTTTCACATGCCCATTAAGGTTTTTTATTATTGTTCTTTGTTTGTTTTAAGAGACAGGGTCTCACTCTGTCACCCAGGCTGGAGTGCAGTGGCACGATCACAGCTCACTGCAACTTCTAACTCCTGGGCTCAAGCAAGCCTCCTGCCTCAGCTTCCTGGATTGCTAGGACTACAGATGTGTGACACCACATCTAGTTGATTTTTTTAATTTTTTTTTTTTTTTTTTTTTTTGTATAGATGAGGTGTCTCTATGTCACCCAAGCTGGTCTCAAGCTCCTGGACTCAAGCAGTCCTCCCACCTCAGCCTCCCAAAGTACTGGGATTACAGGTGTGAGCCACCACACCTGCCCAAAGTTTAGAAACTATAATTGTTTTTAGCTTTTTATTTTTAAATCATTTTAAACTTACACAAAAGTTGCAAAAATAGTAGAGAATTCTGCATGCTTTTTACCCAACTTCCACTAATGTTAACATCTTATGCAATCATAGTACAGTTATCAAAACCAAGATAGTAATGCTGGTACAATGCTGTTAACTGAATTACAGACTTTATTTGGATTTTACTAGTTGTTCCACCATTGTTCTTTTCCTGTTCTGGGTTGAATCCAGAATCCACATTGCATTTAGTTGTCGGGTATCCTTAGTCTCCTCCAGCCTGTAACAGTTCCTTAGTCTTTCCTTGTCTTTCATGACATTTACACTTTTGATGAGTATTAATCAATTATTTTGTGTATAGAGACTACAATTATATGATCAAATAATGGGATTCATTCTTACTTTATTTCTGAGTGAAACTGAGTTTTCTAAAGAAAACTATATTTCTTCTTTGTCAAAATCCTGATGACTAGTCAAAATCCGTTTTAGCAGAGCACAATTATTTTGACTTTTTTCTTGGGAATCTGTCATTACTTGGAGATTTCTCCCTCTTTCACTATAAGGAAATGGTATGTTCTCTGTTCTACCTGCTATAGTAATCTCTTCATCTTTAGTTATGATAAGTGAAATATTGAGTGAGGAATAGCAATTTTCACAGCATGTAGTTTCTAAATTAATAAATTTTTGTCTTATAAGTCACCTTTAGAAACCATGTGTGGATTCCTCAGAGTTAAATGTGGAACTACCATATGATCCCACAATTTCACTCCTAGGTATACCCAAAAGAATCAAAAACAGGGACTTAAACAGATACTTGTACACCAGTGTTCATAGCAGCATTATTAACAGTAGCCAAAAGGTGGAAACAACTCAAGTGTCCATCAACAGATGAATGGAGAAACAAATATACAGTATATACACACAGGGGAATATTATTCAGCTGTAAAAATGAAATTCTGATGCATGCTACCACATGGATCAACCTTGAAAACACCGTGCTAAATAAAATAAGCCAGACACCAAAGGACAAATATTGTATCATTCCATTCATCCCAGAATAGACAAATTCACAGAGACAGAAAGTAGAATAGAGGTTACCAGGAGCTGGAGAAAGGGAGAATGGGAGTTAATGTTTAATGGATACAGCCTATCTGTAATGATAAAGTGCTTTACACCACTGAATTATACATGTAAAAAGTAGTTAAAAGGGTAAATTCTATGTTATGCATAATTTACCACTATTTTTAAAAATCTTTATACAACTATAGCTTTCCTGCCTCCCTCTTATTAGATGAGTTTAATTCAATATATAGGTTTTTTTCCTATTCCACAGATTAAATTTTTTCCAAGAAGCCCTAAATAGCGTTGTCATACTAAAGCTGACCTTATTAAAATTGTATTTCATCTATCAGAAATTTGAAAAGATTTCATCTCAAATTTATTTGAATAAGATCATTTCTGATACCTGTATTTGATTAGTTATGAAAGTCAACGATAGAAATATAAGCTTATTCTCACTAGACGTTCATTTTATCCTGTTGGCTTGGGTTTTATGCTAGACGTTCACATAAAGTTTAGACTCAGAATGATATACCTGCAGAATGTACCCACCACATTCATCAAAGCCCCTGATCTTATGCTTCATATTCTCAAGAAGTAGAAACAAGTACAGATACCTGTTTACTCTAGGGAATCTAGGGGTCAGGGACTCGCATATCCTTGAGCTCCCAGACTCATCACACTATTTGCTAGCTTGTTCCGTCTCATGACTGGCAGCTCCACTAGAATAACATGGAATAGAGAAGAGACGATTCTCAGAAGAAAGGAAACAAAGATAGATGTCTGTCTAGCATACCAGGTCATTTCATTAATTCATTCTGTGAATGTTTCTTGAGCACCTGTTATGTGCTAGGCACTATTCTAAGGGTGATGGATACATCAGCTAACAAAACAGACACATATGCCTGCTGTAATGTAGTTTACCTCGGAGATGATCTGTTCAGCTACAAAAGCATGTTGAAACTTGGGCAGCTAGCAGCTGTGACATAAAGTGCTTAGACTTTCATAGCTAACCTATCTCCTACTTGTTGAAGCCATTGCCTTCCAGTTGGATAGAAAGGATAGCAAGCTGGTATTCATGCCAGAGTGGCATCCCTGTGAGGTATGCTATCATTTCCAAAGGTTCAAACCAGTGTTTAAGGGGCCCCTAGCATCTAGCATCAGGACATGAACTGGTACTGTTTTAGCCCCTGTAGACAACATGTTGGCAAAAGTCAGTCAAATTACTGCAGGATTTCAGTCTCAGACCAAAATGGGATGAAAAATCGAAAGCCTTGATGGAATTTTGCATTTTGGGGCTAAAGCTGAGGTTCACTAGACACACAGGAATGCAGGGGCTTTCCATACACATACCAGATTCAAGCTCAAGGCAGAAATACTAATTCCATTTTATAGACCAAGTCCCTAGAAAAGGTGGTGTCCTGCCAGTCTTGGTTAGAGCAATTTGGGACATGGACAGGGTACAGTCTGTAAGAGAAAAATGTCTTCAGGCAGGAAATGGCTACAGGATGCTGGTAGATGGATGCTATCAGCAAATAAACATAATTGTTATAATTTGTTAGCCAGACCCACATTTTTTTCACTTAATCCTCAAAACTAAAACAAATAAGGAGAAAGCCTCTTTGAGATCAGAAGTCTAGTTGCAAGTATTCAAAATTCAAGTAGAACTTGCTTAAACAAAAAAGGAAATTTTTCAGTACTGGTGATACAGTGATGATTAAGACAGACTCTCAACCCTCACCAGCCCCGTCCTCCCCCATCCTGATCTCACTGTCTGTGCAGACAGATAACATTTTTCCCTTTTGGGGTTATTAGAAAATAAAGTTATGTATTTCGGCTCTGGAAACCGCATTCGGTTCTGGGCACCACACTTTTAAAGGGCCATTGACAAATTGGAGCGTGTTCAGAGGAAAATGACCCAGATGGTAAGAGAATATGAAACCAAGTTATATGAGAAACAGTTGGAGGAAGTGAGGAGATTTAGCCTAAAGAAGAAAAGATTAACCAGAAAGTATTACAGAGACCACAGTTTTCAGATTCTGGAAGAGACACCACAAAGGTTAGGGATTCATCATGTTCTGCCCATTGGAGCCTCCCAGAACAGGGGCCTTTGTTGGAAAGATACAGGAGGAGCATAGAAAAGAAATTGATACAAATTAAAGCCATACCAAAATGAATGGGCATCATGGGAGGCAGGTACTAAGTCCCACATTTCTGGAGTTATTGTAACACAGGATATCAGGCAGCACCTACTCATAGCCTCCATGGGTCTTCCCAGATCTCCCATGGCCAATAACCTCTTTGCCTCCTTCTGCTTTTATACTTTCTACCTCTCTGAAATGTTTCCATGGGTTCCCTTGTATTCAATTCCATCTATATATGTCTGCCTCTCACTAGTGGTTCTTAAACTTAATGTGTCCTTTTTGAGAGCTTGTTTGGAGGTGCTAGCAGGAGAGCACAGCTACTCGTATACCCTTGACTGAATAACGGTCCTCCTCTGTCGAGGAAGGTTGTCCTCTTCGACCAAGCGTGCAGCTTCGGGAGAGACGCACATGGAGCTGTGAGGGAGGAAGGGGACACTGGCCTGGCCAGCCAGATCAGCTGAATCAACCCTGGTGATCAATGAGGTGACATGTCACAGCCAGATCGCCCTCACATCCAATGTGTCCTGTTTGTAACACACTCTTTTCTATCCTGAAATGAAATTCCTAGTTAATGTAACCTGTGTTTATAATTCCAAAAATGCAGTATATTTCCCTAATTATAATGAAAAGGAGAAATGAAAGTAATTTGTAACCAAATTACATGTTTTACAATATGTAAATATCCAGGCATGACCAAATCAGGAGACATAATCAAGTAGATAGATTCTGAATGTAGACTCACCATGAGTAGAACAGATGCAGTTCAGACTGATCCAGGTGCATTGTATTGGTAACCCAAAAACTGTGAGCAGTTTTGCTGCCCATGGTATAATTTTCTTAAATAATGAACATAAAGTTTCAAACAAAACAAAGTATGATCTTCCCTTAATTTCCATGGAGGTTGTATTTGGGACAATTCAGTGTGTATATGAAATATGCAAAAAAAAAATTTGTCTATGTAAAACAGAGTTAGGTTTTAGGCTTGGACAGCTGTAAATGAATTATCACCCACATGGATGTCCAATGGGACATTTGAAAGTTAAGATTGGGCTGGGTGTGGTGGCTCATGCCTATAATCCTCACACTTTGGGAGCCTGAGGAGGGAGGATCACTTGAGAAGCCAGAAATTCAAGACCAGCCTGGGCAACATAGCAAGACCCCATCTCTAAAAAAAAGAATGCAAAAATTAGCTGGGCCTGGTGATGCATGCTGGTAGTCCTAGCTACTCAAGTGGCTGAGACAGCAGGATCACTTGAGCCCCAATAGTTTGAGGCTGCAGTGAGCTATGATGACACTGCTGCACTCTTATCCCAGGCAACAGAGTGAGACTCTGTCTCTAAAAAAATACAAAAAGAAAAAAAAATTAAGATGGATGTAGGGCTGTACTTGGTTGTATTAGATAGTCTCAAGAATTACAGAGTATCGATTATCCCTGGCACCTGCCCACTAAGTACAAATAGCACCCTTGAGTCACTATAACAACCACAGATGCCCCTATAAGTTCCCCTATATGTTGCCATCCATTGAGAACCACACTGTACAGTACATGAACTCCAGGAGGACAGGGCCCAGTTTTTCATTTCCTTAGTGCTTGGTACAGGGGATACTCAATGTTTGTTAAAGTAGAGGATGCAATATAGAGGATGCCTAGATGGTCCTCAAGTATCTCAACTCAGTTTTCTAAAATTGAACTAAAGTATAATCTCCCTGTTCTCTACCCCCACTCCCAATCTGTTTTACCTCCTTCTTGGTCTTAAACTATACGATAGTCTAAAAATTAGCTGTGGATTCATCTCCCTTACTGCCTGTGTCCAGTAGGTCACCAGATAATTTTGCTTCTGGCTTAGAAACCTTTCCTGACTCTGGCCTACTTACCATTACCCTGCTCTGTCCTCCCTTTTCCTCTTCCTCTGGGCTGTTGTAACAGCTTTGTGTCCCTGCTTCAACCCCACCCCCTTCAAATACACACTGAACTCTAAACAGTCCTTGGACATGTCGAGCCCTCTAGACTTTGGTTACTAGAGTAACCGTTGCTTTTTCTCCTGGAAAGACTCCTTATGCATCAGCTTAAATGTCCTCGCCTCTGTGAGGTCTTCCCAGACCTGAGTTACTCAGGGTGTCTCTGTTCATATTCTCATTGTGGCATTTCTTGAGTTAAACTTTATTTGTTCATGTCTCTGTGGTCTCTGCTACACTGAGAGTGCCTTGAGTAGAAGTTAATTACCCAGGCTTTGGAGTCAATGGCCAGGGTTCGAATCCCACATAATTTGGTAGTCCCGTAGTTCTGGGTAAAGTCCCTAATCTCTTCAAGCCCCAGTTTTCTTATCTGTAAAATGGGGACAATAGCAACCACCTCATAAAGATATTGAAAATTAAATACAATGCTTCTAAGATATTTAAAACAAAGCTTGAAATGTTACCCATTATCATTGGCTTTGTATCCGTCCAACACCTCATAGTAAGCATAATAGAGAAGGTGCTTACTAGCTGATTTTGAATGAAAAGACTGCTGATACTGTTGCATTCTGAGATTTTATGATTTAGTCACAAAAATGGAGGTTATCTTAGAAATTATAGCCAATTTTGTTATAAATACATTTATTCGTGGAAAATATTCTTAAAAGAAAAAAAGTGATCTATATCCCCCTCTAATTTTTTTGGTCCATTAAAAGGCATTCATTCTAAAACAGTAATGTAAAAACCCTGGGATCCTTTAAAATCCACAACCACTGTGGAAAATTAAGTGCCTGGAAACTACTGTGTTTTAGATTTTGACTTGTACTTTCCAAAATACGAAGTGTGCGGAATGTCACCCTTCTCTTATTAATGTGGGATGGTGAAAGACAGCAAGCCCTTCTGGTACTGTTGAGCTAAACTCGGCAACTGTCATGCAGTTCATTTGCTTTCAATTGAAAGTAAATATTCTTATTCAGCCTATGGATCAGTTGTTTCCTTGCTTTAAAAAGTCTTTCTTTAATATGTCTTAAGTGCTGTTTGCAGTATAAAACTGAATCCTGCATTTTAAAAACTTCCATAGTTAATACTCTGCTAAATGTTTAAAGCCTGACATTTAATCTCTGTGAACTGGAACGCTCTGATTTCACTGTTTTCAGCTAGTAAATGTCACTCCAAACATTGTTGCTTTCACTCACACTTAAGCGCTTTCATCTGCAGTGGGTGCAGTGTGTCAGAGAATTCTTTGTGTGCTACTCTAGTGAGGGGGGGGAGACTAAGCCCCCAGCCTTTAAACAGAATGAAAAAAACTGCGTGAAAGGCAAAGATGACCCTGTTTTTATATGGTGTTTGTGAGCACACAATCCTGAGTTCTACCGGATCCTCTTAAAAAGCAACTGTATTAACTCAGTCAGAACAGGGTCCGGCTGAGCTCGTACGTGGTTGCCAGCCAAACAGCGCCCCCCTCCTTTGTGACTAGGGGTAGGGAAGGGTAAGAGATGCTATCGTTCCTTTAATTTCACTTTTGCCTGCAGGAGGAATCTTGTCATCTTCTGGCTCCCCAGACTATTTTCAACCAGGGTGTTTTATTTCTGAGTTTCTGAAGGCTACTGGCACACAGGCCGGCTCTCACTTTTCATCATTTTGACATGAAATGGAAAATCAGTTTGTGGCTGTTTTCATAGCATGTGATCTGCTCCTGTTCTTTTATCTGTCTCTTTCCCCTTTATATTTGTTGTTTGGACATATTTTTCTCTTCAGCCTTTTGTTCTCCTGGGATTTTTGTGTTCGTCTTCATTCCTCTGCCTTCTCCCCAGCCCCCAAACCCCCGGGTCCCTCGTGGGCCCTCGGCCTCCTTCCCTTGGTCCGCAGTCTCTTGCCCTGCCGCTGTGGTGCTCATCCAGCTGCGTGTTTGGCTGCTGCTTTCTCCTCCCCGTCGGTCACATGCTGCCGTGGGGGCCCCTCCACTGCTTCTCCAGACCTTCAGGTCCCTCCTCGTGTACCTGGAGGGCTCAGTCAGTATCGGCCCATGACATAGCAGACAGCAGGCAGACATGCTAAACTCATCCCTCACCACTGTTACAGAAAAACAGAGTATCAGCAACATTCCTAGGCAAACACGTGTTTTTAAGGTATTAGTGCCTACACCAAGCAGTGCTTCCAATTTCCTGGGAGCCATATTGAAGCGTGAACTGAAGCCTACACAGAGAACATTGTACAAGAAACACTGAAGTATAATTTTAGAAAACCATGGGCTTTTCTGTCAGACATGGATTCAAGTCTCTATTCTTGCTTCTTGCCTATGTATGTGGCCTTGGACAAATTAATTCATTCATTTAATAAGTATTTATTGAATACCTATATTTGTGCCTTGTATTTGGCTTTTATGGAACCAGTTAATAGCCTCTGTCTTCCTTGCTTTTATTCACAACCAGTTGAGAAATAAGACATAGAAATCAAATTATTAGCTTTATCAACTGATAAAAGCCAGGCTGGAGGATGCGGCTTATATACACAGCCACCGTGGGTTTCCTGATACTTCTGTCCTACGTCAGACTGCAGGTTTGCCTCTCTTCTTCTCTGTTCAGCACACTAGTCGGGGTATAGAGGATAGTCACATATTGACAACAGACAAGCTGAAAAAAAAGTGTGAAAGCCTGTGGGGGCTTGCTGAGCTGAGCATCCTCAATCTGTTCTCCTCCAAAACTCACAGATCAAGCAGGCCACGCCTTCTCCCTAGGGAAGGGTAGAATGAGAAGGCTGAGAAGAAGAGATCCTACTCTGCCCTGCTGGGGCCTAGAAATTCCCTTCCCTCCAGGAAACAGGACGGTTGAGTATTCCCCCCAACTCTGAGCATTATACTTACCCGGTGATCACTATAGTAAACAAGATAAATACTGCTAGTCTATTTCCTCACCTGTAAAATATGAACAATCATAGCTACCTCCTGTCGTGGCTATGGAGACTAAAATGAAATGAGACACTATTAACAAAAGAGTTTGAGTGTGTTAACTGCTGTTTCTGATCGGGGCCAGCTGAGGTAGAATTGGTCCTTCAGCAGGCGTGGTATATCTTTGTTGCCCTTTCTTCCTCTTCTCTTTCTGAACCTTCAATTTGGTCATTTCCCCCTTCTTCACTCCTGTTTTTTTTTAAAAAGTGAGGAGACTGGTCCTAAAGCTTTTGACAGCCAGTAAGCATAGGCTGAATTAATTCACACTGGCCAAATCTTTGCTAATCCTGGTTTATGTATTACAAAACTCATTCATTTGGACAAAGAAAGCATTGGGAACAATTAAGTGTGCCTTAGAACTATAAAACTGGTTGGACCTGAACAGTCACCCAAGTGTATAAACAGGTACACTGGCTACAAACAGGTATTATTTATTACTTGAGAAAAATATTTTTTTTTTAATTTTTTTTTTTTTCTTGGGACACACTCTCACTCTGTTTCCTGGGCTAGAGCACCATGGCGTCAGCCTAGCTCACAGCAACCTCAAACTCCTGGGCTCAAGCAATCCTCCTGCCTCAGCCTCCCGAGTAGCTGGGACTACAGGCATGTGCCACCATGCCTGGCTAATTTTTTCTATAT